>MDKF010041060.1:0-22929 GCA_026770625.1 Nicotiana glauca | reverse complement strand
TTAAGAAATTGATAAACACAATAGAACCATAGGGCAGTGATTTCTTTCCATCTGCAGGTATGGACACCACAGTTACAAAGAAAAAAATTGCCCTGAAATCCAAAATCTTTGACGAAAGAAAGCAAGTACAAGTTGCAGAAAAATAATACTCCTACTACTATAAATATACTTATTACATTTTGTTGACAGCCCGTTGACGAGAATCGGGTTGAAGTTCAGTCCGCCAATCAGCGGTGTCCATAGCTCCGGCTGCTGGGGCGTTGCCCTGAGCAGCCCTCCGATTAATACCATCCATCTCAATTCCTCACTAATCAAATTCTTTCTTCTAATAAATCAGCAGTGTTCGTTGTCTATACCATGCTATATTGGAGTAAAAGTTTTGTCACCGAATAAGGGTATTCTCCACTTTAATAAATTCATAAATATATAGGGCGTGTTCATGGAAACCCGAAAAAATAAATAAAATGGAAAACCAAATCAAACCGACCAAAAAAACGATACTTTTTTGTTTGGTTTGATTTTGATTTTGAATTTTAAAAACCGATCAAATTTGGTTTGGTTTTGGTTTTAACAAAAAAAACTAAAAAAAAAACTGAACCAAACCGACTATAAGAGTAACTATTTCAAAGGCAATTATTGGAACTGTATACCCTGTTAGTATATGGAATGAGCAAGTTGCTTTGTGAATATTAGCTTGGGTGTGTTAGTTTCTCATACTTTTATTGTATTTTTTTAATGTTTTGGTACAACAGTATAGTCACATATAGTTATAGCAATATTCTAGAGCAATCATATACTTTGTATACCATATTGGTATCATATGGTACTAGAATCTTTTTAGGTACTTATATTTTTATTGCATTTTCAATATTTTAGCGGCGATAAATTATGTTTTCTTGCTCCATCGGGAAGGAGATCAAGGTTTGTATGACAATCATATTGAATTAGAAAAGAAATAAGAAATAAAGAAAAAAAAATAAAAAAATATTGGAGGAGTCAAATTTGAGTGTGAAATAAGTTATGGTGAAAATAACAATAATACGATTTGAGAAAAAATAAATGAATAAAAGAGAAAAACTAAAAAAATAGGAAAAAAATGAGAAAAAGGAAAAAAGAAAAAAGAAAAAGAAAAATATAAAAATAAAAAAGAATTGGAGAATTAAAGAAAAAAATTTGGACTAATGTAATTAGTACTGTTACAATCCTTTTATTTCTCCCTCATTTGAAGTTAAAATCTCTAAGAAAGTAATTCATGGCGAAGGTTGCGATCAGCGGGAGCAGTTCCAGATGGTCTCTTTCAGGGTTTACCGCCCTCGTAACCGGCGGCACTCGTGGAATTGGGTAAAGCCGAACTCCAAAATCTTTGTTTTTGTAAATGTATCTGCGTTTAAATTCGTCAATTTATGGCTATATTTTCTTAGGCATGCGGTTGTGGAGGAACTGGCGGAACTGGGTGCGACAGTGTATACTTGTTCACGGAATCAAGCAGAGCTCAACGAACGCTTGCAAGAGTGGGCAGAAAAAGGCCTTCAAGTCAAGGGTTCTGTTTGCGATGCTTCTTCAAGGGAGCAGAGAGTTCAGCTCATGGAAAATGTCTCCTCTGCTTTCGACGGAAAGCTGAACATTCTTGTTAGTTCTATAACCCCGATTCTTCTATTACACCCTAGCTTTTGGACATAGATTTGATTGAAACTTGAAAAAATAAGTTTCTTAAGATGAGATGGAAATGGTTTTTTGAAAGTTGAACTTGTGTTTGGACATCTTTTTACTTGAAAAGAATTTTAAGTTTTGTGAGTAAAAAATTTCAAAAACTATGTATATAGTTGTTCTGGAGATGTCTTGAGGCAAAGGGTCTGCCGGTAGCCTACATAAGAGCAATCTAGGACATGTATGACGGAGCTAAGACTAAGGTTAGGACTGTGGGAGGCGACTCAAAGGAGTTTCCGGTTGTTATGGAGTTACACCAAGGTTCTGCGCTTAGCCCGTTCTTATTTGCCTTGGTGATGGACGCATTGACACACCATATTCAAGGGGATGTGCCATGGTGTATGTTATTTGCTGATGACATAGTTCTAATTGATGAGACGAGGGTCGGTGTTAACGAGAGATTGGAGGTTTGGAGACAGACCCTCAAGTCTAAGGGTTTCAAATTGAGCAGATCTAAGACTGAGTACCTGGAGTGCAAGTTTAGCGCTGAGCCGAGGGAAGTAGGCAGGGACTTGAGGCTTGGATCACAGGTCATCCCCAAGAGAGATAGCTTCACGTATCTTGGGTCGATGATCCAGGGGGACGGAGAGATCGACGAGGACGTCACTCACCGTATAGGGGCGGGCTGGATGAAATGGAGGCTTGCATCGGGAGTCTTGTGTGACAAGAAAGTACCACAGTTACTCAAAGGTAAGTTTTATAGAGCTGTGGTTAGACCGGCCATGTTGTATGGGGCAGAGTGTTGGCCGGTTAAGAACTCCCATATCCAGAGGATGAAGGTAGCAGAGATGAGGATGTTGAGGTGGATGTGCGGGCACACTAGGTTAGACAAGATTAGAAATGAGGATATCAGGAAGAAGGTGGGCGTGGCACCTGTGGATGACAAGATGCGGGAAGCGAGGCTCCGATGGTTCGGACATGTGCGGAGAAGAAGCCTTGATGCTCCGGTGAGGAGGTGTGAGCAGTTGGCCGTGGTAGGAACGAGGAGAGGTAGAGGGAGGCCTAAGAAGTTCTGGGGAGAGGTGATCAGGCGGGACATGGCTCGACAGCAGATTTGTGAGGACATGACCCTTAGGAAGGCTTGGAGGTCAAACATTAGGGTTGTAGGGTAGGGGGTAGTGGATCTTTGCGTACTTCTTTCCGGGGTGAGGCGGGGTTGGATTAGGATTGATCTTCGATAGCTTGAAGTTTATGTTGAATTCACCCTGTCCTTGCCATCCATCTTAGCACCGGGCCTTAGTTACCGGTTAATGTTATTGCATGTCATTTATCTTTTGGTTGTTATACTTCTGTTACTGTTATGGTTTCTACTAGAGTGACTAATGAATTGTCTTCTTCTCTTTTCCCTTTTTCTCTGAGCCGAGGGTCTTTCGGAAACAGCCTCTCTGCCCTATCGGAGTAGGGGTAAGGTCTGCGTACATATTACCCTCCCCAGACCCCACTCTGTGGGATTTTACTGGGTAGTTGTTGTTTGTCAAAATCTGCCAAAAAATGGTTAAAAAGAAAGAAAAGCTTTTGAAACTTGTGGTTTAAAATATGGCATAAATATTTGTGTGGTTATAAATCAAATTAGAAAGTTAACTAAATATAGAAAGGTGTCATACTTTTGTGACAGACTAAAAACGAAAAAGTCACATAATTGAGATAGAGAGTATTGTATTGTAGTGCTTTACAACTGAATATAAGCCAAACTTTATGCTAACACTTAGTAGTCGCGGAGCTCGTTTGTTTGAACTATGAGTGGTATTTCAATTTATATGTGACTTCCATCAGGAACCAATTTAGCGAATCTCAACATTGTTAACACCTGGTGGATCCATGATCTGGAAACCATGGGTGTACCACCATCCTTTCCTTAATATAGGCATGCGACTAGCCACAAAAATATGAGTGTATACGAGTCAGTTTGGTCAATTTTGACCTCTGGTTGGGTTACTAAGTTGTTGATTCATATGCAAATAAACTGATCATCAACCCGAGAGTTTGATTTTTCTTTTAATTCAATCTATTAAGTAAAATTAGAAACTGAATTGGGAGACAAAATGTTAACAAGTCAGGAAAGCGCATCTATCAGTTATATTATTGGATGAAAATTAAACTTTCTCAAAGAAGATGTCGAGATTGGCTTTTTCAGGAAGAAATAAAAGATAAGGACATAAAAAGAGTCACACATGTAAAATATGGGGATGATTCTTGCAAAGAGATGCTTAACAGTGATTGACGAGTGACAGAGTCTTCGGTGACCTAAGCTAAATCAGGGCACCGTTCAATTCGCCATGCACATGGGTGCATAGTAATGATATATAGCCATTTTAAACATATTATGTCTATATTTTTCAGGATTTTGGCCAATAGGAAGGGTGCACATGCACCACGATTTATCACTGGTTAATACTGGCTTAAGAAAGAATAGGACATATAGATAGAAAAGAGCATACTTAGCATTAACATTATAGGTTCTCTTAGAATATATATATGTGATTGTTAAGGTTCTCATTTGAATGGTGTTGTCGCGTGTGTTTTCAGACTCTAAATTCCAATGCGATCCTTTAAAGCTTCATAAGGATTTTTACTTGTTATTTGTGCAAAAAAGAAGTCCTACAGAAACTGTTGATTCCCAATCTGTTGCTCTTTTACTGTATGTTTCTGTTTTCAGATGGCCCAATTTTCAGACATTGTAAATTTTTTTGAACCACATAATTGTCATATCTTCGGGCCATAGGTAAACAACGTGGGGACAAACATTAGGAAGCCCACCACCGATTATACTGCTGAAGAATATGCCCGTCTGCTTAGTACCAACTTAGAATCTGCATACCATCTGTGTCAACTTGCTCACCCTCTTTTGAAAGCATCTGGAAATGGATCTGTTGTCTTTATCTCTTCTGTTGCTGGTCTGGTGCACCTGTCCTCTGGTTCAGTATATGGAGCAACAAAAGGTTAGCTGTACTAATACTTGACTTTTGTCCAACAAAAGGTTATATATATATATATATATATCAGCACCAATCACAAAATAGAGACAAGTGTTTCACAAGTTAACTCAAATCCTCCATAACACGTATACCTCAAACCAACACAATAGAGTATCACTACAATTATAAAACTTCACCAGTTAAAAACTACACAGCGAAACCAACATAGGTGCTCGTCACCACATCCATACACCACACATGTTATTTCACATAGCAAGCAAGTCGGGGATCCCTAATCCCTCAAGTCAAGGTTAGACCAAACACTTATCTCAAGCCAACGGGTATTTCAAAGCTCAATCACCGCTTTACCTCTCGGTTCCACCACCAATTTACTCATATCTAGTCATAACTAACTTAATAACATCAATAAATGCTAAAGAAAGCAGCGCCAATGCATAATTATAGGTCCCCAGGCCCGCTTGGTCCAAACCCGATATTCGGACCAAAATCCGATTACCCATTCACTCCCGAGACCGGATATACAATTAGTTTTGGAATCCAACCTCAATTTGAGGTCAAAATTCCTCAAATTTTGAAATTCCTAAATTCTACCCAAAAACACCCATTTCCACCATGAAAAATCCTAGATTTTGTGATGAAATATTGTAAAAAGATGAAATGGATTGAAAGAAATAAGTTAAGAATCATTTACCTATGATTTGGGGAGGAAATGGTCTTTGGAAAATCGCCTCTTGAAGTTTAGGTTTTGAAAAATATGAAGAATGGGGGAAAATCCCGTCTAAGTTATGTTTTGAACAGTTGCAGGTATCATATTTGCGATCACAGGTTTGCAAATGCGACCAATGCTTCGCAAATGCGAAGCTTGGCCTAGCCTGTTGTCTTCGCACATGAGAACAAATGTTCGCAAATGCGGTGGCTCTATTCTAGTCGCAATTGCGACAATGAGCTTCACAAATTTGAAGGTCCCCTCCCCAGCCCTCTGATCGCAAATGCGAACTAACTTCACAAATGCGATGCTCGCATTTGCGAGCCAGACTTCGCAAATGCGAAGCTTGCAAATCTGCAACATACCAAAAAATTCCTTAAGTCTTAAAACACTCTGTAGCCTATCCAAAACTCACCTGAGCCCACGGGGCTCCAAACCAAACATGCACACAAGTCTTTAAATATCATACAAACTTAATCATGCGATCAAATTGCCAAAATAACACCTAAAACTATGAATTCAATACCAAAACGCATGAAATTTTCAAGATAGTTTCAAGCTTCCTATTTTCTCAACCAAAGGTCCGAATAATGTCAAATTACTTTCTTTTTCACCAAATTTCACAGACAAGGTTTAAATATTATAATGGACCTGTAACAAGTTCTAGAACAAAAATACGGGCCCGATACCAATAATATCAAATACTATTCAATTTCTAAAAACCATTATATTTTTAGTTAACAATTTTCTTCAAAAATTCATTTCTCGGGCTAGGGACCTCGGAATTCAATTTTGGGCATATCGCCAAGTCCTATATTTTACTACGGACCCTTCTATCGGAACACGGATCCAAGTCTATTTACCAAAACATTGACCAAAGTCAACAAAATCATCTTTTTAAGCCAAAAATCATCTTTTCTTATTTTTTTTATATAAAAGCTTTCCAGATACGCGTCTAGATTACACACGCACATCGAGGAGAAAGAAAATAAGGTTTTCAAGGCCTCGGAACACAGAATCAGATTCTAAACAAAAGATGACCCTTTGGGTCATCACATTCTCCACCTCTAAAACAACCGTTCGTCCTCGATTGGACATAGAAAAGTACCTGAGTCGGTGAAAAGATAGGGATATATGCTCCGCATATCGGACTCCTAGGTAGTTGCCTCAACTGGCTGACCTCTCCACTACACACGAATCGAAGGGTAAATCTTCGATCTCTATTGTCGAACTTGTCGGTCTAGAATGGCTACCGGCTACTCCTCGTAGGTCAAATCCTTGTCCAACTGGATAGTGCTAAAGTCTAACACGTGGGATGGATCGCCGTGATACTTCCGAAGCATGGACACATGACACACTAGATGCACAACTGATAAACCTGGTGGCAACGTAAGTTTGTAAGCCACCTCTTCCACTCGATCAAGGATCTCAAAAGGTCTGATGAACCTAGGGCTTAGCTTGCCCTTCCTCCCAAATCTCATCACGCCTTCATGGGTGACACTCGAAGAAACACTCGCTCTTTGACCATGAATGCCACATCACGAACCTTACGGTCGCCATAACTCTTTTGCCTGGATTGAGCTGAACAAAGTCTATTCTGAATGATCTTAACCTTATCCAAGTCATCCTGCTCTAGATCTATACCTAACAACCGAGCCTCCCCCGGCTCAAACAACACAACTAGCGATCAATACCGTCTACCATATAACGCCTCATAAGGAGCCATCTGTATGCTCGACTGATAGTTGTTTTTGTAGGCAAACTCCTCTAACGGCAAGAACTGATCCCAAGAACCTCCAAAGTCAATAACACAGGTGCGAAGCATATCCTCCAAAATATGTATAGTACGTTCGGATTGTCCGTTCGTCTGAGGATGAAAGGTCGTGCTCAACTCGACCCGTATACCCAAATCACATTGTACTGCCCTCCAAAAAAGCAAGGTAAACTGCATAACTCGATCAAAAATTATAAACACGGGTACACCATGAAGACGAACGATCTCCCAGATATAGATCTCAGCTAACCACTCTGAAGAATATGAGGCTGCCATATTAATGAAATGCACTGAATTAGTCAGCCTATCCATAATAACACATACTACATCAAACCTTCTCTAAGTCTGTGAGAGTCCAACAATAAAATCCATAGAAGGAACCTCAGCACTAGAATCACGAACATAAGCCAAATAAGCCAAACACCCATTTTCAAACATACACCGAGTCTTCATATATGAAATAACCCTGCTGATAGAATGACCAGGATTCCCTCTCTACTCCGACCGAGGAAACCCCAGCAAAGCTAAGGTCACAGTCTTGACGTGACAATCCAATATAGCGTGTTAAGGTGACAGCCAATCCATCCCCAAAATGACATCGAAATCCACCATATCAAGGAGTAGGAGGTCTACACTAGTCTCAAGAACCCTAATAACAACCACACATGCACGATAGATACGATCTACAATAGTAAAATCCCCTACTGGCATGGACACATACACGGGAGAACTTAAGGACTCACGAGGCGCAACCAAATATAGAGCAAAATAAAATGATACATAAAAGTATGTAGACCCTGGATCAAATATAACTAAATCATCTCTACTGCAAACTGAAACCGTAACTGTGATAACTGTATCGGAGGACTCAGCCTCAGGCCTAGCTGGAATAGCATAACATCGAGGTTGGGCCCCACCACCCTGAACTATATCCCTAAAACGACCTTCTGGTGGGTGACCTCTACCTCTAGCATCCTGGTCTCCACCTCTAATGTCCTAACCTCTACCTCTAGCAGACTGACCTCTACCTATGGCTCCCTGACCTCTACCTCTAGCTGGCTGGGCAAGCAGTGCTGGAATCATGGAACAAGAACTCTACTGTTGCGATTGAACACCCACTAATCTCGCAAAAGTCCTTCGGATATGCCCATACACACCACACTCAAAACATCTATTTGAATACTGTTGTTGGGGAAACTGAGAATGAACCTGACGGGCCAGTTGGACATGATAATAGCTCTGAAGAGGAGGTGCTCTGATGGGAGCTGGTGGGGTACTATAAGATGGCTGCCCTGAAGGAGGTACATAGGGACCACAACTCCCTGAAGCTCCATGGGATGCCTGAAGCGCTGAATGAACCAGCCTAGGATGATGGCCTTTACCAAAGGTACCTCGACCTCCATATGAGGTCCTACTGAATCCACCGGAGTGATGAGGCCTCTTGTCAGACCCCTGACCACTCCCCTGAGCTAAAACCATCTCAACTCATCTGGCCACATTGGTTGCATCCTGGAAAGAAATTCACTCCATGTCTCTTTAGCCATCTGCAATATGATAGGCTGAGCAAGTCCCTCAATAAACCTCCTCACCCCCTTTTCTCTTTCTCTCTCAGGTGGGAAGTATAAGAAGATTATGACGGGCCAAGTCCACAAATTAGGTCTCGTACTGAGTGACGGTCATGGAACCCTGCTGCAGGCGCTCAAACTACCTCTAATAATCCTCTGTCTGAGTGATAGGAAGATACTTATTCAAGAATAGATGCGAGAACTGGTCCCAAGTGAGAGTTGGTGACCCAGATGGTCTGGCCAAATAATAATCTCTCCACTATTTCTTGGCAGAACCTGACAGACGAAAAGCAGTAATGTCGACCCCATTAGTCTCTACTATCCCCATGTTTCGTAGAACCTCATGGCAACTGTCCAAATAGTGTTGGGGATCCTCTAAAGATGTACCGCTATAGGTAGTAGTGAAATCTTGGTGAACCTGTCCAACCTCCACAATGCATCCGAAGACATAGCTGATCCATCACCGATCTGTGCTACGATAATTGGCAGAACTACCCCAACTGGCTGAGCTGCTGGAGTATGAAACTAGGAAGCCATTTGCTCTAAAGTGTGAGTAGTGGGAGTCTTTGCTCCTCCCCCAGCCTGAGAGATGACTGGTGCTACAGGAAGTATACTGGCCTAGTTAACACTCTTCATAAGGTCTACTAGATGGACCAAAGCATCCTGAAGTACCAGGGTAGCGATGAACCCCTCTAGAACCTGAGTTGGCCCTGCTGGAACGTCTGGGCCAGAACCTCATCATCAAACTCTACCTGAGGCTCCACCGCTGGTTGATAACTAGGGATTCTTACCTATTTTATGCTCTTTTTTGCTTAGGTTTTGGATTAAAAGTACGTACAAGTATTCCTGAAAGCTAACTTATTGTGCTTGTTCGCAATGTTTGGTAAAAAAGAGACAAGGAAGTCATAACCAGCTCATAAAGGAGTTAAACCTGCACAAGTTCAAAGTTGAATCAAAGGGCTCTGACAACGAGATATAGAAGTGGACGTGGAGGGTCCACCGCAGGGACAATCCTAATTACGCTCTCAGCAGTAGCAAGGTTTAGAGAGTAAGTTTTTGAGCTTAACAGTCACCACTACCCGGAGTGAAATTGTGCGGCAGAGGTATCATCTAATGCGGCCACGGTCCAATTCTCACTCTCAACAGATTTAAGAAACAGAGAACTAAGTTTGGAGCTCAAATTGAAAATCGCGGCCCGTGCGCATATTTTGCAGCCGCAGTTGAAGGAGCGCTGAGGCGATAGATTTTTCCGCTCCCAACGGACTAAAAGTCCAGACCAAGTTTTAGAAGAGAATAACTGCGGTCCGTGTTTGCCTTTGCGCGGCCATGGAAGTCCAAGCGCTGAGGCGACCTATTTTTCGCTGTCAGCAGAATCCTCGTAGGGGCAATTTTATTCGAAAAATTTAGCTGTGTATAAATAGTTCATTTTTAGATTTTTAGGATATCTATTGTTAGAGGAACACGTGAACAACAACTTTTTGCTCTTTTAAGTAATATTAGAGCTTGATTAACCGTTAGTCTTACATTCTACTCTTGTAATTACTTCTTACGGGTTATATCTCATCTAAATCCATGATTTCTTCTTTGATTATGAGTAGCTAAACTCATAGCTAGGGTTGTGGCTCAACCCTAGTGTTGGTATTTAATGGGTCTTCGATTTTAGGGCTTAAATGTTTATGGGTTAATTATATTTAGCTTGATTTATTCTTTAAATGTTGTATTGGTGGTTGCAAACACTGATTTGTGCCTTTTTAACTTATGCTCTTCTTGGGAAAGAGTGACTGAGTCTAGGAAATTCAGGCTAACAAGGAATTGGGGTGCATTTAAGAGATTGATAGCCTCAATTAAAGGGTTAAACCTAGAGATAGTAATACCCGACTTGAGCCAGTTTTGCTTGCATTGTTTGAACACCCAATTGGTTTTGAGAAAGCCAATTAGGGCAAAGTCACTCAAACTTCCGAGAGGTATAGAGTGAGTAGTTAAGTGCAATGGTTATATTATGATCCCAATTACAACAACTTTGCCTTAAGTTTTAGACCTCGTTAGGTACTCACCTAGGTGTAAGTCACTTCCTTAGTGCCTTTCTACCAATTGAGAAAACCTTTACAAAAATATCATACTTAGCTTATTTTCATTTCTCATTTGTGTTAAAGGTAGAATAGTAATCTAAGAAAAAGCATGATTAGAAGTGCAATCAAGGATATCGCGCATAGCTAGATTAGATAGGAACCCAATTCCAAACCAATATTAGCTCTCTGTGGAAATAAATCCTGACCCCTCAGGTAAAAGCTGCATCGACCACTCTTGCCATTCTACAATGGTATAGGGTTGGAGCCGATCATTTTTTATCGTTGTTGCTGAGGAGCTAAACGGTTTTGGCTATCTATCTGACTAGTTTTGTGTCTTGTTTTTCTTTCCTTCTTTGTTACTAACGTGTGTGAGTTAACCAATTCAGGTACAAAATAGACATCAATGATCCTCTCGGAAATGTTCTCCCGGAGGAGGAGGTAGATGAATGGTAAAGATGAGGTGCCTCCAGTACCTCAAGCTTAAAGAAGAGGCCGCCAGGCCAATGACAACATTCCAGAACCTTCCCCGCCTCCTCCTCGAGTTGTTCCTCGGGTGATTCCAAATGAGGGTTACGCAAGTGCAATTGTTCCACTCCAGATCCGGGCGAGCAATTCCCAAATTACAAATATGATGTTGACTTTATTGCAGAAACGAGGGCACTTCACCGGTGCTCCCCATCAGAATGCATATGAACATCTTAAAGGCTTTGTCCTATTAGGGAACCAAGCAGACAAATGTGTTGGAGGATGCATAGAGATTGAGATTATTCCCTTTCTCACTTAAAGGGAAAGCTTTGGACTGGCTTAGAAGACTTTCCAACCATTCCATCACTACATGGGATGAGTTGGCAGACAAGTTTTAGGTAAGTTTTTCTCGTTGGGGAATATGGCGACTTTGAGAGATGAGATCCTGGCCTTCAAACAGGAACCTAATGAACCACTTCATGAGATCTGGGAGAGGTATCAGACAATGGTGAAAGAATGTCCGAACAATGACATGACTGAAGAAATGATCCAGCAAATATTATACCGTGGCATTAACACGACCAATCAGTGTGTGGTGAACCAGCTTACAGGAGGAAACTTTATGAACACACATTATGCTGAGGCATGTGAGATATTGGATGAGATGGCACATACTTCCTCAGCTTGGCAAAGTTGAGCTAATGTGCCACAGGGTGATCCCACTATCTTCACCTGCACAAAGAGCTTCACGACCATGTCTAGGCAATAGCAGAGTTAACTACAACAATGAACTAGTTGGCAAAAGCTCAATTGCAACACGTTCAAGTGCCGAGACAAGTCAATGCTATGGAAGGTGTAAACATGTTGGTCAACAAGAGGCGACAAAAAGATCACCAAGTTCAAGGAAGTCCGGATCAATATAAGCAGGGTAGTGGTGGTTTCAACCAAGAAGATGGGTATGCTGAGCAAAGTGAAGAAGTCCGATACCTGAACAATTACCAAGGACAAATGGGCAATGTTCCTAACCAACAACAACAGTGGAGACCCCAAGGAAACTAGGGAAATCAAAACCAATACGGAAATAGCAATTGGGGGAACAACAATCAGAATTGGGGCAACCAGAACAACCATGGCAACTAGAGTGGAAACAATAACAATTGGGGAGGAAAAAATAACCAAGGAGGTTGGAATAATGACAATAAAGGGAATCGGGGGCAAGGCTTTCAAAGGCCTCCGATGTATCAACAACCAAACAACCCGCTTCTATTTCCATCCCAAGGTCCTAGCTTGTCAAACAATGAGATGGGAAGGATCGAGATGATGTTTGAACAAATAATGAAAAAGAATGCTGACTCTGATGCCCAGTTGGCATCCTATAATACTTCAATCCAAATCTTGGAGGTTCAACTTGGCTATATTTTTTAATTTTTGAATACTCACCCTAACAGGGCTCTACCTAGTGATACGGTAGTAAACCCAAAGGGTGGGAACAATATCGGGCATGCAATAGCAGTGATCACAAGAAGCAGTAGAGGTGGTAAAGTGAATACCTCCAATCAAAAGGAAGTTGTGAGTGATGAGGTTGAATTCCAAGATGATGATGTTCCTATAGTTGATGAGCAAGTGAGTGAAGAGAGTTTGAATGCTGATGTGAGAATTGATATTCATGATAATGAGATGGAGACTCAAAATGACGTGAACCTGTCTAGGGAACACATAATAGATATACCGGAAATGGTAGCGCCCAAGGTTAAGGCTCATTTGCCAAGGCCTCCTCCACCTTACCCTCAATGACTTGTGAAGCAAAAGAATGAAATCCAATTTAAGAAGTTTATTGAGATGAAGAAAGGCTTGTAGATCAATGTTCCCTTGGTGGAAGCTCTTGAGAAAATGCTGGGTTACACCAAGTTTATGAAAGACTTGGTGTAAAAGATATCTATGGATTGTGAGACCATCAAAATGACTCATGAAGTAAGTGCAATTGTTCACTCGATGGCTCCAAAGCTTGAAGATCCCATCGCTTTCACCATTCTATGTACCCATTGGGAGTGTAGATTTTGAAAAGGTATTGTGTGATTTGGGTGCGAATATAAATTCGATGCCTTACTCTGTGTTCAAAACTTTGGGTATTAGGAAACCGAGAGCCACTTCAATGAGATTGCAAATGGCTGATCGAACAATGAAGAGGCCGCTTGGTATCATTGATGATGTTCTTGTCCAGGTGGACAAGTTTATTTTGCCTGCTGATTTTGTGATTCTCAACTGCGAAGTCGACTATGAGGTGCCTATAATTTTGGGAAGGCCTTTCCTAGTGACTGGGAAGACATTGGTTGATGTGGAAGCAGGGGAACTCACCTTCGGGGCGAGTGATGAAAAAGTTGTCTTTTATGTGTGCAAACCAATGAGGTTGCCGAATAGTACTTAAGTGTGCTCTTTTGTGGTTCTTGTCAAAGAGGTGATATTTAATGATACTAGTGCCATGATCAATGTGGAGGATCATTTAGAAGCGGTATTGTTGAACCTTGATGTGAATGAGGATGAAGGTAGGGTAGAGTGTGTCAATGCTTTGCACAGAATGGGTTCTTATTCTTATGAGCCCCATAAGCTTTCTTTGGATCTCGAGAATAGAAAATCTCTGCCAACAAAACCCTCAATTGAGGAACCTCCCATCTTAGAATTGAAGCCTTTGCCTTCACACCTCAGGTATGAATTCTTGGGCCTTAGTTCAACTTTACCTGTTATTCTTTCCTCTTGTCTTACTAACATGTAGGTAGATGCCACACTGAAGGTGATCCAAAGAAAGAAGAAGGCAATGGATGGACTCTACCTGATATTCGGGGGATAAGCCCTGCCTTTTGCATGCACAAGATCATACTTGAAGATGATGCCAAGCCCTCCGTAGAATATCAAAGGAGGTTGAACGAGGCTATGCAAGAGGTTGTCAAAAAGTAGGTGATCAAGTGGTTAGATATAGGGGTTTTATACCCCATCTAGAATAGTTCTTGGACTTCACCAGTGTAATGTGTGCCAAAGAAGGGTGGCATGACTGTTGTCACTAATGAGAAAAAATGAGTTGATACCCACCAGGACTGTCACCAGATAGAGGGTGTGCATGGACCACCGAAAGCTGAATAAAGTGACCCGCAAAGATCATTTCCCATTACCCTTTCTTGACCAAATGCTGGATAAACTTGCTGGATGTGCTTTCTACTATTTCTTAGATGGGTACTCAGGTTACAACCAGATCTTGATTGCTCCAGAAGACCAGGAGAAAACCACCTTCACATGCCCGTACGAGACCTTTGCATTTTTGAGGATGCCATTCAGGTTGTGTAATGCACCGGCTACCTTCCAGCGGTGTATGATGGATATCTTTACGGACATGGTGGAGGATTTCTTGGAAGTATTCATGGATGATTTTAGTGTTGTAGGTGACCCCCTTGATGAGTATTTGAAGAATCTTGATAAGGTGCTAGCCCGTGTGAAGAGACAAATCTTGTGCTTAACTTGGAAAAATGCCACTTTATGATTGAGGTGGAAATCGTCCTCAGCCATAAGATCTCAAAGAACGGTATGGTGAACAAGGCAAAGATTGAAATGATTTCATATCTTCCTCCTCCTACTTTTGCAAGGGGGTTAGGAGTTTTCTTGCGCATGCGGGGTTCTACTGAAGGTTCATCAAGGACTTTTCTAAGATAGTGAGTTCTTTTTGCAAATTATTATAAAAGGATGCAAAGTTCGTATTTAATGAGGAATGCATGACAACTTTTGAACTTCTCTAGTACAAATTGACAACCACTCCCATTATTACCGCACCCAATTAGAGCTTACCTTTTGAGCTCATGTGTGATGCAAGTGACGTTGAAGTAGTAGCGATCTTGGGTCAAAGAGTAAACAAGATGTTTCTCCCGATGTATTATTCAAGAAAAATAATGAATGATGCTCAAGTGAATTACACGGTGATGGAAAAAGAGTTTCTAGCAATTGTATTTGCAATGGAGAAGTTTAGGCCTTATCTCATGGGTGCCAAGGTGGTAGTTCATATTGACCATGCAGCTACTTGATGACAAAGAAGGATTCTAAAGCTCGGTTGATGAGATGGGTTCTATTACTTCAAGAGTTTGACCTTGAGATTGTTTATCAAAAAGGGTGTGAAAACCAAGTGGCGGACCACTTGTCTCGCTTGGAGGAAGAGGGGAGGCCCCGTGATGGTCTCAAAATTAATGATCCATTCCCTGATGAGCAACTTCTCTCCGTGTCTGTGAATAGCATGCCTTGGTTTGTGGATGTTTCCAACTTTCTTGTGACCGGCATTATCCCATGTGAGCTCTCTTTTAACCAAAGGAAGAAGCTTAAACGGGATATCTTGGACTACTACTGGGATGAGCCTTACTTGTTCAAAATCTATAATGATGGTGTGGTCCGGAGATGTGTTCCGAAAGAGGAGCAAATGAGTATTCTTGATGCTTGGCATTCCTCTCCTTATGGTGGTCATAATGGTAGGGAGAGGACAACTTCAAAGGTGCTTAGATATGGTTTTTATTGGCCAACATTTTACAAGGATGCGAGTGAGCTTGTGAAGAGATGTGATGAGTGTCAAAAAGCTGGTAGAATTCAAAGAAGGATGAAATGCCTCTCACCACTATTTTTTAGGTCGACATATTTGACGTGTGGGGCATTGACTTCATGGGACCTTTTTTGAGTTCATGTGGCAACACATACATTCTGGTGGCCGTTGATTATGTTTCCAAATGGGTTGAGGCCGTAGCTTTACCAAACAATGAGGCCCGGAGTATGGTGGACTTTGTCAAAAAGAATATCTTTACTCGGTTTGGCACTCCTAGAGCAATCATCAGTGATGGGGGTTCCATTTTTGCAATAAGGCATTTGACACTTTGCTTGCAAAGTATGGTGTCAATTAGAAGGTTTCAACCCCTTACCATCCTCAGGATAGTGGGAAATTTGAGGTCTCCAACAGGAAGATAAAGAGCATATTGTCAAAGATGGTTAATGCAAATAGGACTGACTGGTCAAAGAAACAGGATGATGCTTTGTGGGCTTACAAGACTGCTTACAAGACTCCAATTGGTATGTCTCCGTATTGGTTGGTATTTGGGAAAGCTTTCCATCTTCCGATTGAGTTAGAGCACAATGCCATATGGGTTTTGAGAAAGTTAAATCCTGAATAGGATATTGAAGCAAATCTCCGGGTGGAGCAACTCAATGACTTGATGAGTTTTGGTTTCATGCCTATTCCAGTTCGTCCTTGTATAAGGATAAGATGAAGTACTTACATGACAAGTATGCCTGTAGCAAGGAATTCAAAGAAGGTGACTTGGTTCTCTTATTCAATTCCCGGTTACGACTGTTTCCAGGAAAGCTTAAGTTAAAATGGAGTGGTCCTTTTGAGGTGGTGCTTGTAAATCCGTTTGGTGCTCTTGATCTGAAAAAAAAATGGTGAAATATTTAGAGTTAATGGTCACAGAGTTAAGAACTATCTTGGCAAGTTTGATGATAGCCACGTGGTGGCAATGATCCATCTCAAATGATTAATGGTATCCTGCATCGTGCCGCCACGTTAAATCAGGCACTTCTTGGGAGGCAACCCATGTTTTTTTTTCCTTCTTTTTTATTTTCTTCTTAGTGTGGGACTTGTTTTGGACTAACTGGTTGTGAGATGTGTGTAGGAAAGTTTGATGCAGTGCATGACAAATTTGGAAAAATTTGGCACAATCTGTAGTTGGACCGCTGAGAGCGCTCCATTTTTTGCGAACAACGGAGGTCTGTTCACGAAGGCATAATTTGGCAGTGGACGTGGGTTTAAAAAGTCCAAAATGAGACTTCTCTAAAGTTTCAACCGCATCTGCGGTGCAATTTTCACAGTCAGCGGTCCTATTTCGCGGCCGTCTCCCATTTTCTGCTCTCAGTGGAAGTTTCAAACATGCAGCCCTCCTGTAAGTCAAAAGCGCGGACTACGGTGGTATTCCGCAACCGCACCAAGTGAGTTCTATGGGTCCCAGTGTGATTTCTATAAATAGGAGGTAGTAAGACTTTTTACCCTTTTCAATCTCTGAGTTTTTTAGCATACTTTTTACTGTTCACCCAAGCCCTAATCCGCACACACAATGAACCCATTACACAACTGCTATTTATTTTTCTTTAGTTTCAATTGTTCTTAAATAGTTAGGGTTAATTAATGAATACCTAATTGGGTTAATAGTGTAGATGATATCCGCATGAAAAATTGAAACCCTAGGTTACTTAGTCGTTCCTTTTTGAATTCCGCAGCTGCAAATGTATTTTCGCAGTCAGCGTTCCCATGCAAAAGCTGAGTTGGAAGTTTTGAATACCACGGTCAACGGTGGCAAATTCTGCTGACAGAAGCCCGCTTATGTGGCCGCAATGCATTTCTCGCAGTCAGTGGTACACATGTTCAGAGAAGTAAACAGCATGGATCCGCGACCGCAGTTGTTTTTTCGCGGACAACAGTGTAACTTCCGCGGTTGCACCCTACTTTCCGTGCTTAGCGATATTATAGAATCAGAGGATGGGTAGTCTGATACCCATGGCTCCGTGACCGTGCCCCTTTTTCCGCTCTCAATGGTGCTCATTCTGCAATCGCACTCCTTTATCCGTTATATGCGGGTCTACAAGTTTCTACAACACTATCAACTATTCTTTTCTATTCTTTACTACTTCTTTTTGCACTAGTACCAACAATCTTCCACTGATTATGTTTGCTGACAATGGTTAAATCTAGAGGTGGTGGTGAGAAACAAAAGGGGAAAGCAGAGTCCTCCTGTGTAGGAGACGAGGGAAATTCAGGCTACACCCCACCAGTACGGCAATCAATTTAGAAAATGCAAAGAAATATTAGAGCTGCAGATAGAGCTGGATCCCACTCTGAGGGAAGTGACTATATTCCTTCCCGGGAGGCCTCTGAGGGTGACTCAGTGCCCACACATGTACCAGACTTCCCGGGGAGATTTAGATTGATGGATGTGCCTACACCCCGAGCCTTTCCTTTTTCTCCTGCTTTTTCTGAGTCGTCTGATGGCTCAACTAAAAGTAGTGAGTCCTCAACATCAGCCTCCCTTACAGCTTCTTCACCTAGACAAGACCCTATAGATGTAGATACTGAGGCACCAGATGACGGAAGAGGGGGTGATACCCATACTAGAGGTTTGGAGAGGACAAGAAACCCAGTAGTATGACAGCAGAGGTTTGTCAATGAGTAGGCCTAACACAAATTCAGGGAGAAGGATCTTCTTCCCCACAATACCAATGAGAAACGACACTTTGATGAAAGAGTGGGTTGGAAATACTTCACAAGCGGGGTGTTGAATGCTAATGAGCACCTAGTCAAGGAATTTTATGCCCATGTCTCCCACATAAATAAGGGCATATTTGTGACTAAGTTACGGAACCTGAAGATCAAGTTTGATGGAAAGACCCCGAATGACTATATTAGTTTCAATGATGAAGATGAGTCATTGTATTTAGAGAAGGTGGCCATGGATGAGGCGGCCCACCCATGGTTGGCATCATTACTTGCTCTCCCGAATACTACTCCAACTTGGTTGGCAGCAGGGGTCCCTATCTACATGAACACCCTGAACTTTGAAGCAAAGGGTTTGGGAGACATTTGTGTGCTACTGAATAGACCCCACTACTCATGATAGTGACATGCCGATTTTCTAAGTAATTATAGTGGCAGCTATCATGGTGGGGTTCCCGATCAATGTAGGAAATATCATGTCTAGGGTGATCACCACAGTGGTCAACACGGGTGAGAGATCCTACCCCTTTCCGAACTTCCTCACCATATACTTAGAAGATCAGGAGGTTGATAAAAGGGATTTTGATACCAAGGTGAAACCCAAGAAGCCCATCTCATGGTACACCCTTCAGGGTCCAGACAACCCTAAATCCAAGGGCAAAGCTACTACCTCTACTGGCCAGTCTGATGAGCCAGCAGTGGTGGTCACTATTTTTGAGCCTCCTACTACCATACCACAGCCTCCCTCGGGACCATCTACTTCCATACCTACCTCAGTGCCCTCCTCATCAGCATAACCGCTGACTTCTCATATGTTGAACCAAATACTCTCTATTATTAACAACGGGATGCAGGCAGCAACTTCCAAGCTGTCTATGTCTAGTGGCAGCCCAATCAGTTCCCGCACAGCCCCAGGTACCAGCTTCAATAGAGGAGTATCTCAAGGAGCTTCTGGACAACCAGAAGAATCTCCTGGACAACCAAAAGCTTATCATGGATGCTCTTGGAGTTCAAGAAAAATCAATTAAGGAGCTAAGAAAGCAGTCGAAGAAGCTGGAAAAATCTCGGGCCTCAAAGGAGTCAGTGAAGCTGTTGAGAGGAGATGTGGAGAAGTTGAAGTCAGCTGGCGATATACCATTGGAGCTATTATTGGAGGATCCATTGCCAGCAGCTTAGGCAGAGAAAGTATGGGAGCAGGAGGCTGAGGGAGAGCCTAGGAGGAGGAGACTGATCCCCTAGGTTGATGACTTGGAGACTGAGCTGGAGGACCTTGAGGGAGGTGCCTTAGGCCATCCACAGGACCTTGAGGGAGGTGATCCAGGGACCTAGCCACCTAACCCCATACACATAGAGGACCCATATGGAGTTTTCTTTACTCTCTAATCCCTTTTCTGATCTTATTTTTGCTATTCAGCATTGAGGGTAATACTATTTTTCATTTGAGGGGGTGGTCCTATTTTGATGATTTGATAGTTGGTTCGTAATGATGATACTATTTTTCTTTATATTATTTTGCACCTTTGGTATGTATGTAACTTTACCATTTATTTTTCACTTTTTGTTATTTTTCAATTTTGGTATGCATATAAAGTTACTTTTCCATGTATATATTCATTTTCTCTTATGTATATTCATCTCAATCCCCTATTGTACATATTTAGTTTACTTTCCATATTTTACTTCACGACTTCTTTTGCAATTTTTCTTAATAACATAGCTTCTTATTTCATTTAGTAGCTTCTTTTTCAGTTCTTAGCTTCTTATTTTACAAGTTTTTGTGATCAATAAGACTTTGATTTTCTTAATGCCACGGTTCTTTCCAAAGGTGGAGTTTGTGTGAACCGGGTGTCTCTTCCCGATGATGGATGACATGACAACACTTTTAAGGGTTTGAGTCTATTTTCTTTTCGTTTTTGTGTAAATAGTAGCTAGTGAGTAATAGTGCCTCAGTCAAAGCTTCACTTGGGCCTAACATATTTACCTTTGACATTATGGTTAAAAACAAATTGATGTGTAAAGGATGGTGATAGTTGTAACCTTGAGACTCTTGTGTTGGCTAAACAATCATCGAGTGGTTTCTCGGAACCATTTGCGTTGCTCGAATCTTAGGTAAGGTTGTTGTGGTCCCTCGACTCTGTCTCTTTAGCAATCCTATAGCATGTGTGGTGAGGTATTGATTTGCAAGTCCAAATCCCGTGCCAATAATTCTAGAACTTGCCCTGAATGTTTGTCTAGGCGAAATCCTAAGTGTAGCTCGGCTTGAGAAGTGATTATAGGCTCTCTTTGATCCTAATTGAGACTTGAAAACATCCATATCCCACCAAAAATGATATCCCTAATCAACCCCGTTGATCCATAACCCTTATTCTTTACAAAAAACCATGATACAAGCCTTTATCCGTTCTAAAATGATCCTCTCTTGGCACCTGATCTTTCCTTAACACAAATTGGAAAACGCATAAGTTTTGGGGAAGATACGAGGTATGCAAAAGTGATAAAAGGTACAAAAGGAAGAAAAGGGAAGGAAAAAGAAAAAGAAAGAAAAAAGCCAAAAAGTCAAAAAATGATAATGAACAATGTAGAAGAAATGAAGGGATTCAATAAAAGCAGAGATGAAAGGCTTGGAAAGACTAGAAAGGAGAAAAAGGATTGACATGAACAAGAAAGAGTGATAGCGTGTCTCTCTAATCCCCTAATGACGAAGTAAATGACTCAAAGAGTCAAGAAAATGTTAGCCAAAATGAAGAAAATGAAGCGCTTAAGGAAAGACGAAACCTTCATAGACTAATATATCTTACCTTGAACCAAAAGCCTTCACTACATTCCCACAAAATCCCTATATGATCTTGAGTTGAGTGAGCATATATTAGTGGTGACTCACAAAATGGGCAAGCTTATGGTACTTAGAGCCGGACTTGTGACCTTATTTGAGAGAGATGAGTGTATTTTCCACAACCCTCGTTCTGAGTGCTACAATCTAAAAGTGAGTTTTGATTATGGAGAGTCAAAGAGTATAATTTTGGTTCCATAATGACCAAAGTAGTAGAAAGAGTTTCCTTGATGAGTTGAGTCAACTCTTGATGCTTGTGTCGCACTAAAGCCATGGTGCTAAAAAGGTTATGTATTGTTAATGATGCATTTGAGTTGAAGGTAATTGTTTGTCCCAATTGATGCTTGATGAGGTTACTTTTGGACAACTGAAATTTTCCTTTCTTTTATCTTGAGGAGGTGGGAATTACTTTGTTTGCTTGAGGACAAGCAAACACTTGAGTTTGGGGGAGTTGATAACTAGGTATTCTAGTCTATTTTAGCCCCTTTTTGCTTAGGTTTTGGATTAAAAGTAAGTACAAGTATTCCCGAAAGCTAACTTATTGTGCTTGTTTGCAGTGTTTGGTCAAAAAGAGACAAGGAAATCATAACCAACTCATAAAGGAGTGAAACCTGCACAAGTTCAAAGTTGAATCAAAGGGCATTGACAACGCGAAATACAAGCGAATGCGGAGGGTTACCGCTAAGGTGGTCCTAGTTACTCTCTCAAAGGTAGCAAGGTTTAGAGAGTCAGTTTTTAAGCTTAACAGTCACCATTGCCCAGGGTGAAATTGCGCGGCAGCGGTATCATCTAACGCATCCGTGATCCAATTCTTGCCCTCAGCGGAATTAAGAATCAGAGAACTAAGTTTGGAGCTCAAATTGAAAATTGCGATCCGCATGCATACTTTGCGGCTGCGGTTGAAGGAGCACTGAGGCGATAGATTTTTCCGCTCCCGGCGGACACAAAGTTCAGACCATGTTTAGAAGAGAAGAACCGCGGTCCGCACTTGCTTTTGAGCGGCTGTGGAAGTCCAAGCGCTGAGGCGACCCATTTTCTGCTGTCAGCGGAATCCCCGTAGGGGCAATTTTGTCCGAAAAATTTATCTGTGTATAAATAGTTCTTTTTAAGATTTTTAGGATATTTGTTGTTAGAGGAACCCGTGAACAAGAGCTTTTTGCTCTTTTGAGTAATATTAGAGCTTGGTTAACCATTAGTCTTACATTCTACTCTTGTAATTAGTTCTTACGGGTTATATCTCATCTAAATCCTTGATTTCTTCTTTGATTATGAGTATCTAAACCCATTAGTTAGGGTCGTGGCTCAACCCTAGCGTGGGTTTTTAATGGGTCTTCAATTTTAGGGCTTAAATATTTATGGGTTAATGATATTTAGCTTGATTTATTCTTTAAGTGTTGAATTGGTGGTTGCAAACACTGATTTGTGCCTTTTTGACTTAGGCTCTTCTTGAGAAAGAGAGACTAAGTCTAGGAAATTCAGGCTAGCAAGGAATTGGGGTGCATTCAATAGATTGATATCCCCAATTAAAGGGTTAAACCTAGAGATATTAATACCCGACTTGAGCCAATTTTGCTTGCATTGTTTGAACACCCAATTGG
>MU712123.1:75261-93186 GCA_026770625.1 Nicotiana glauca | reverse complement strand
AATCCACAACCAAATGAACCGAACGACTTCATATAGATCATAGACATTCTTCCAACATTTCAACTTTATTAAGTCCCCAAAATTTGACTAACTCCCAGATTTTTCAAATATTTCAGCAGAGTCTCCCTTGTAATTGGGCCTATCCACCTGTCAGAGTAACACCAAAACAATTCCTAACAGCATGTCCACAACCCAACAAGTACCACAAGTATATCAATAATACTAACCTCTGCATCACAAGCCCGATATTATCACAATGATATTTTGACATAAAACATATCATTTGTATGATCATAACCACATTTCTGGTCTTAATATTTCATAAATAATTCCATTATTATCAATAAATCTCATATTAACTATCACCTCATTTCAAATTTTCACAATATTGACAACAGAATGTGAGGCATGAATACCTCATTATTACTTACTCGGATTAATGAGTTACATTTAACGCTACCTGGGAGCTCATCTCATAAGCTAAAACTCAATGTTTACAGTACGAAAATGGCTGAATATGAACATAAAATATACAAGAATTATCAAATCAACCTAACTGGCATGACTCCCTTTTAATATTATCGTACGAATTAAACTTTACAAAGGAAAACTTTAAACTCATAAATATTTACCACAAGGACCTCGTCCTTACATAACCTCCACCGCGGCTTGCAGCCCGGTTTAAATATTTCACATTGTGCCAACTGCAGTTTTCAATTTCCTTTTTTTCTTCTTCTCAATAAATTTTGTAAACATTTTTTTTTCATAGCACATAACGAACCCTCATACCGGTAGGGCATATAATTCATAAAAAAAATTGGAACCAATTATTCCGAAACACATTAAACCCATTGTAGTGAATAATAAACATTACTTTAACCTTACCCTAAAATCCTTGGAGCCCAATTTCTAACATCCAGAATTCTTTTCAAGACCCGAATCTCACATACACACACTGTATAAGTCCGAACAAACTGTGTCAAGCCATAACAATAACCCTAGATATAATCGCATAACATACTACACAACTCGTATACTCGTAACACCATTCTCGATCACCATAACCACTCAAACCAACCAAGTACCAGTAGGAAACCCCACATTAAACAGAACCTCGCTCCAAAACCTTCGTACCCCATCAATAATGAAGAAATAAATAGGAACTCACAATACACAACACGTTCCCCATACCGGTAGAAAGTATCTGGTTTAAACCATGGTAGAAACCATCAAGAACACTTGGAAATCCATTTTCTCCTAATCAAGCTATCAGAACTAAATTCCTCTAATTCAACCAGGCCACGCAGGTCATCAAACTCAAGAATATTGCCATATTACTACAGCTAGTTCAACAAAAATTCTTCACAAGCTTAGGTAACACAGACCTTAAAATACCTCAATTCCACTACTAAGATCACCTTCATTCTCGTGACAATCAACTCAAATTTCTCAATTAGAGTCAAATTCAAATCTCAACACATACACCCTGTTAGTAGAAAAGAAACTCTCTACTCAACATTATAAGGAACACACCTACGTAGATTATTCCGCATGAGATAACCCACCTGCTTTGCCTCCAATTAACATTTTTGTATACCTTCCACCGTTATACACATTACACAATCACTTAGTCTTCCTGAGTCTAAACTCATACTGTAACATGAAATTTACTTCACTCCAAACAGGAGACTTGAAAAGATTCTTCACGCCCATAACTCGGAGCTACACCTCTAATCACAATGGAAATCATACACTTAATAGTTCACCTATCATCCAGCAGATCTTCATCGACACTTCCAAGTCATATAGAAACATCTCGCAGTACTAACATACCTATCACATTGCTACCCAGCCGTCATTCCCACTAATAGGGGCAATACCGAGCATATAAGTTCAAAACACTTGCTCACACAATCAGCACCTCGGTGCTCAAGCCATAGGCAAAGATCCGGCCTCAAGTCCTCCAGACTGGCCCAACATCAAACTCACAGAGATCACATCTCGCCCCTTGATCGGGGAATCACAAGCCATCAAGGCACATCTGATACTGAGCGCTCATGCGCGCATACGAACGCGTGGAAGGAATTTCAAGAGTTACTTTTCAAGCTGAATCAAGGACGCACGATAAGAATTCAAGAATATGAAGTTTTTCCTAAAGGTTCTGCAGCCTCTCGAGGATAAATACAGACGTCTCCGTACCGATCCGCGAGACTCTACTAACCGGCTCATGACTCATGAGGCCTAGTAACCTAGGCTCTGATACCAACTTGTCACGACCCAATTTCCTAACCCGATCGTGATGGCGCCTCTCGTGAAGACAAGGCCAGCCAACTAACCCAAATTGTCTCTTTAACAATTATTAAACATAAATGAATAAGTATATACAACTTAACATAACCCGATCGGGGTGTCATAAGTCACGAGCATCTAAAGAAAACCTGAACATAACTACAGGGCCAATAATATACAAAATTAAATTATGAAATTCTAAAGACAATGTTCGGTGCCGTGAACGCTGGCGGTCACCCTACTCAGCTACAATAGTAATACCTTCAATCAGCTAATATTCCGCTACCGGGTGATCAATACATGCATCTGCACACGAGGTGCAGGGAGTAAAGTGAGTACTCCAACACAGTAAGTAATAAGAATAAATAATGACTGAAAGCATGAAATCTCATAAAGGCACAATTAACGCTATCTCAAGCAGTAAAATCAATTATACAATAAACCGTGGAGTATCGGATAAATCTTTTTTAAAATAGTAAAGATAATTAATTTCAACAAGTAAGGAATAATCAGAAACTTGCCCCTCGGGCTCCATAACAAACTCCCAGCACAGTATCAGCCCCACGGGCTCTCTCCTAACTCACCAAAACACAACATCGGCCTCTCGGGCCCACTCCCAACTCACAAAACACAATATCGGCCTCTCGGACCCACTCCCAACTCACAAAACAGCCTCTCGGGCTCACTCCCAACTCACAAAAACACAACATCGGCCTCTCGGGCCCCCTCCCAACTCACCTAGGTACCCTACGCTCACTGGGGGTGTGTACAGACTCCGGAGGGGCTCCTACAGCCCAAGCGCTATATCATAAGGCCTTAAAGCCTTCACACATCACACTCTAGGCCTGAAAGCCTCCTCACATCACTCAACANCTCAAACAATATTATAAACATCATTTAAATCTCAAGTTGCGTATAAATGTAGCTGAGTTCATGAAATAGTATAATTTAATTGGACTGAGTTCAAATAATATTTCAATTAGTGAGGAAAATAGTGATAGAAATTCACAAAAGATTTCAAATAATTGGCACGAAGCCCAAGTATGGCAATAAGCCTAAATCATGGTGAAAAACAACAAGTCCTTGTCAAATACGCGGTAAAATAACAACCTGGATGGACCAAGTCACAATCCCCAATAGTAAATGACCCCGCGCTCGTCATACAACGCATGTCTCACCTCAACATAGCACTACGTTTTGCAATCTGGGGTTTGGAAACATATGATATATTAACTAAGCAAAACTTCAGATTGTGTGCTACTTTGATGTGGACTATAAATGATTTTCCTGCTTATGGAATGTTGTTCGGGTGGTCGACTGCAGGAAAGTTAGCTTGCCCAACTTGTATGGAAGACACAAAATCATTTATGTTGAAATATGGAGGAAATAATACATGGTTTGATTGCCACCGTCGATCATTGCCTATAGATCACGAGTTTAGGAGAAATACTAGTGCATTTATGAAGAACCAAACTGATTTTGAGGAGCCACCGTCACCATTGTCGCCAGAAGAAATTTGGAACAGAGTTAGGTTTCTACCAAAGGTAACAGAGTTTCCATTGTCTAATAAGATACCTGGTTATGGTGTTACGCACAATTGGACTAAACAGAGCATATTTTGTGAGTTACCTTATTGGAAGCATAATCTTCTTCGACATAATTTGGATGTCATGCATATCGAGAAAAACTTTTTTGACAACTTGTTTAATACAATAATGGATGTCAATAACAAGACAAAAGATAACTTGAAAGCTAGGATGGACTTAAAGGAATATTGTAGGCAAAGTGAGTTATACCTGACATACTTGAACAACAAGATTCAGAAGCCCAAGGCCAGTTACACATTCACTTTGGATGAGAGAAGAGAGATTTGTGATTGGGTTAAGAATTTGAGGATGCCTGATGGATATGCGTCAAACTTATCCAGGTGTGTTGACATGAAAGAAGGGAAGTTGATGTCTATGAAGAGCCATGATTGTCACATTTTCCTCAAATCTTTGATTCCTATTGCATTCAAAGCCTTGCCTGATAGAATATGGAAACCCATTACTGAGATAAGTTTATTTTTCAAGGAGTTGTGTTCTAGCACATTAAAGGTGGAGAGCTTAGCTTACATGGAGAGTAACATTTGCTTAACTTTAAACAAGCTGGCAAAAATTTTTCCTCTTGGGTTTTTTTATGTAATGGAACATCTTCCAATTCATCTTGCACAAAAAGCACGACTTGGAGGGCCTATGCAATGTAGATGGATGTATCCTTACGAGAGGTAATTACTTTAAATTATTTTTCCTTGACTTGTTTTAATTAAGCATTATTTCATCTAAATGTTGTGCTATGTAGGACTATTGGAAAATGTAAGCGGACCGTACAAAATCGATCAAGGATTGAGGGATCGATATGCGAGGCACATCTGGCTAAAGAAACTTCTTTTTTTCTGTTCATATTATTTTGAACATGATTTGCATATTTGATAAATAGGCCAAATCAGCATGATGATGGAGGTGTTAATGATTCTTTGGCACCACCATTTTCCATATTCAATCATCAGGTAGAGGTCCGAAAACTAGTAAAAAGCGAAATTTGACTAAGATGGAGAAAAAATCCGCTACAACACATGTATTGTTGAATTGTCCAGAGGTCTAACCTTATGATAAGTAAGTCTTAATTTATACTAAAGGCAATTATTACAAGATCAAAGTTATTTTAACTAATGAAAGTTATAATTTTGTCCGGCAGTTAATTTAACCTGTTTGCGACCGCGTCAGTCAGAAACTTACCGCATTTATTAGTCGTTCTCTATTTTGCTTTAGCGACTGCTGTAGTCGCAAATTACGGACGGATTCGGTCACAAACTATTTCAGACCAGCTATTTCGCGACTACGACTTTTCGATCTGAAAGTAGCCGGAAAATAGCATTTTCTGACCGCTTTTGCAGTTGTAAAATAGCCATTTTCTAGTAGTGGCCAGACCTGGGGCCAGGTCCAGTCCGAGTTTTGAAGACTTAAATTGTTTTCCGGCTTGACTAGGATTTTACTTAAACATTTAGATCCTGTCCTAAACATATAAATAGATCTAAAAATGCCACTTTGAAGTACTTTTGTAACCAGAGGCAAGAATAACTCGTGGAACACTACTGGGGAGTTACAATCACCGATTTTTACATCCCTTTATCTTTACTCAGTAATTTAATTATGCAAATTACTTTGGATATTGTTACTATGAGTATGAGTAGATAAACTCCTAATCTAGGGTTTTGATGGAACCTATTGGAGGATGAATTTCTTGTTATGTTAATATAGATTTGCTAGAGTATTCTCTCTATTTGTTCAACTATACGCTTATTGTTGTGGATTGAAGGGCCCTCTATTAACTGTTCCTATTTAGTATGAATTACTTGGGAGAGAGTGCATATTTAGGTAGTTGTTGAACAACATCACTCCTAACGTATATGAGGAATCAATACGAAGCGTTTAAAGGTGGGATTAGGGATAACAAAACCTTGGTGCGATCTAAGTGAGATGTACTTAAGGTTAGCTAGCATATTTCGGGAGAATATGTCTAGTATATTATTGTAATTACTTGGGTGAGAGTTACGACAGTCAGAGTGCTCATGATAAATAGAGAAGACTTAAGCAAATTTATAGGAAACGTAGCGGAAAGGATTCCGACAATATGGGAAATCAGAACCTTAGACCATTCCAATTCTTCTTTACAATCCGTTCGTATTTAGTTCTTATTTATTGCATTTTTATTACGTAATATTTAGTTAATTAACATCCAATTTATTACTTAATTATTTCTGAAGATTGAATACATGAATTTGTATGAGTCTAATAGTTGTATTTGGTAGCTTAATTCCATGTGGGATTCGACTCCGGACATGTTAACTGTAACATATTTGCAATGACCGCTTTGTTCTTTTTATAAGGCATACTTGGGCATGATCAAATTTTGGCATCGTTGCTGGAAAATTAACGGTGTTATTAATTGTAGCTAAAAGAAGTGCTAAATTTTTTAGCGTAGTCAATTTTCTTCAATTTAAACCAAGTACATTGAAATTCTAACATTTGTAGTCTTGGGAGTTATAGGTTCATGACTAGAAACTCCTCAAGAATTGGTGAATTGTTTGAAGCATTATCAGATCCCGAGAAAGTTTTCCAGGCACTAAATCTTGCAAACAAGAAAGGCAAACAACAATAGAACTCAGCAGATCAAATCAAACCATAGATGGATGACGGAGTAGAAAATTCAAACAACAGAAACAATGCGAATGACCCGAACAATCAGGGTGTGGTGCCTCTTGTGCTAGAAGCAGCATTGTATGACTGGGAACAACCCACCGCCGACAATATGGAAACTGCAATTGCAGTCCCTCAGATACAAGCGGAATCATTTCAAATCACAAATAACATGCTATATTTGTTGCAAAACAAGGGACTATTCTCAGGGTTATACTTTGAAGATCCTCGGCAGCATCGAAAGAATTTCGTTTCGATATGTGCCACGCAAAGGCAACATAATGTGACACCAGAAGAAATAAGGTGGTTGTTGTTTCCATTCTCAGTGACGGGAGCGACTCAGACTTGGCTTAATTCACTCCCCATAAACTCCATCACTACTTAGGAGGAATCAGTCAAGCAATTTGTGAACAAATTCCACCCGCTCAATAAGATTGCTCAACAAATTGATGAGATATTGAGCTTCAGACAGAAACCAACAGAAACATTATAAGAAACGTGGGAGAGGTACACGGGTCTGCTAGTTAAGTGTCCACATCATGACATTTCGGAGCAGATGTTGGGGCAGAGGTTTTACATGGGATTGGCAGATAACTTAAAGGCAAATATTGATGCTTCAGCAGGTGGGGCATTTTTTAGCAAAACGTTCAAAGAAAGCAAGATCCTACTTCACAATATAGCCTAAAATTCAGGATGGATGACAAGAGACTCTCCCATCACTTCTGTAATTCACTCAGTGGCTTTAGACCCAACTAACTCCATAGCTGAAAACATGGCCACTCTAGTGACACAAATGAGCATCCTCACAAAAAAGATAGATGAATCAAGCCAGAAGCAGTTGGCACACATAGTTGATGCAACTAATGGGGGTTTATGTACACCATACATTAACCAACCATATGTTTGCTCGTGGAGTGTGAAAGGTGACAACCAGCAATATCAGAAAAATATGAACTATGTGGCCAACTATGGGGGACAGAGGCAAGGTGGTCAGAATTGGGGTCAGCAGAATCAACAACATAGAACAACTCAGCAGCAGTACAACAATAGCAATAATCTTGGAGTCATGCGACCACAGGGTCAAGTGGTGCCCTACCAATGGCAATAGGGTTATAACCAGCAAAATTAGCAGATGGATTATCAATAACAACAGATTGTAAGACAAGATGATGTGTTTGTTAAAATTGAGAGAATGCTTAATAACAGCAACAAAATGCTGCAACAACTAATAGAGACTACTGGAAAATTAACTGAGAGGTTAGACTCACATGAATCATAGATAAACGGGTATTGAGGTTCAATTAGGATAGATTTCAATGGCTTTAAATAATCGTCCCCAAGGGACATTACCTGCAGACACACAAATCAATCCAAAAGATCAGGGCCCGAAACAACTTATGGCAGTAAGTCTACAGAATGGTAGAGACCTAGATCTGGAGAAAGAAATTGCTCGTAAAAGCTGACCTACTGAAACACTAGTGCCAGTACCCATTTAGATAGATTATTCAATAGGGTTAACTGAGGTGATGGTACAAAATGCACAAGAGAACACCATCAAAGAAAAAGTGGTTGTAAGGGAGACTAAGGTAGCACAGGAAACGACGATTGAAGTAGTGCCTGATCAATTTACAGGGAAGAAGCGACCTTCAGCACCATTCCCACAAAGATTGCCCAAGTATCAAAAAGATGAGCAGTACAAGAAATTCTTGGATATGTTGAAGCAACTTCAGGTAAACATTCCGTTGATTGACGCCTTAAAGGAGATGCCTGGTTATGCAAAAATGATGAAGGACTTGATGTCTCGTAAGTTCAACTTTCAAGACTTGGACACTGTTACGCTGACTCAGACTTGCAGTGTTGTTGTGATGAGACCCATAGCTGAGAAGCTGTCTGACCCAGGGAGTTTCACAATTCCATGCACAATAGGCAACTATGCGTTTGCTAAGGCACTTTGTTATTTGGGGGCAAGCATAAACCTTATGCCCCTGGCTATCTACAAGAGGTTAGGCGTTGGAAGAGCTAGACCCACGTCCATGTTACTACAGCTGGCTGACCAGATAGTGAAGAGACCCTCTGGTATTCTTGATCATGTATTAGTACAGGATGGGAAGTTTGTGTTCCCAGCATATTTTATCATTCTTGTTTTTTTGGTTGACGAGGAAATTCTCATAATTTTGGGAAGACCATTATTGGCCACTGGGAGAGCTCTAATTAACTGTGAGATTGGAGAGCCCAAAATCAGATTAAATGATGAAGAGATAACATTCAATGCGATGAAATCTATGCAGCGACCAAGTAAATTTGCTAACTTCTCTAATAGATGTCGTGAATGTAATTTTGGAGGAGGAATATGTGACATTGAACACTAAAGACCCTCTAGCAGCCTGTCTCATGACCTAGATAAAGCAAATGGAGAAGACTTGGCGGAGTGGGTACTTGTTCTTGAAGGCCAAGGTTTTTGGAGAAGGGAACTCGAATTTGAGCCTTTGCACTTAGAGGAAATAAAAACTCCTCCAGCTAAGCCATAGATAGAAGCGCCGCCAAAGTTGAAACTGAAGCCACTACCACCTCATCTTAGGTATGCCTTATTAGGACCTAAGTCAACTTTACATGTTATTATCTCATCTAGTTTGTTAGATGTGAAGGTACAACATCTTTTTCATGTACTAACGGAGTGCAAAACTGCAATTGGTTGGACCATTGCAAACATTAAGGGTATCATCCCGGCCTTTTGTATGCATAAGGTTTTACTGGAAGATGGAGCAAACCTTCCAGAGAACATCAAATAATGTTGAACCCCAATATGAAAGAAATGGTGAAGAAAGAAGTGATTAACTTATTAGATGTGGGAATTGTATTCCCCTTCTCTGACAGCAACTAGATCAGCCCAGTTCAGTGTGTGCCAAAAAAAGGGCGGTATGATGGTCGTGAAAAATGAGAAGAACGAATTTATCTCTACACGAACAGTCACATCTGTATGGATTACAGGAAGTTGGACTTGGCTACTCAGAAAGAGCATTTTCCTCTTCCATTCATTGATCAGATGCTGGATAGATTGGCAAGGAGGTCCCCCTTCTGCTTTTTGGATGGGTAATCGGGGTATAATCAGATCTCTATTGCCCCGGAGGACAGAGAGAAAACATCATTCACCTGCCCTTATGGAATCTATGCTTTTCGGAGAATGTCGTTTGACCTATGCAACGCACCTGCCATATTCGAAAGGTGCATGATTGCCATCTTCACGGATATGGTAGAGGAAATAATGGAGGCTTTCATGAATGGCTTCTCAGTGGTGGGGAACTCATTCGATGATTGCCTTATGAACTTAAGAAGAGTATTGAAGAGGTGTATAGAAACAAATCTGGTATTCAACTGGAAAAAGTGCCATTTCATGGTACAGGAAGGTATAGTCTTAGGGCACCTAGTCTCGAGTAAAGGCACTGAGGTAGATCGTGCAAAGGTTGATGTGATCGAAGAGCTTTCACCACCTACTTCCATCAAAACAATCAGAAGTTTCCTTGGGCACGCCGGTTTCTATAGGAGATTTATAAAAGATTTTTCAAAAATTGCTAACCCCTTATGTAAATGCTTTAAAAATATCAACCTTTTGTGTTTTTTGATGACTACAGGGTAGCATTTGAGGAATTGAAGAAGAGACTGGTAACAACACCTATCATAGTTGCCCCTGACTGGGAGCAACCATTTGAGCTGATGTTAATACGAGTGACTATGTTGTGGGAGCAGTTCATGGGAAGCAAAAAGATAAAGTCATGCATCCAATATACTATGCAAGTAGAACGCTGAGTGAATCCCGGCTAAATTACACAGTGACCGAGAAGAAGATGCTGGCAGTGGTGTTCGCATTTGACAAATTTAGGTCATACCTGATAGACTCAAAGGTAATTGTTTATACTAATCATGCTACTCTCAGGTACTTAATCGAGAAGAATGAGTCAAAACTGCTCCTGATTCGATGGGTGCTACTGCTGAAAGAATTTGATTTAGAAATCTGTGACCGAAAGGAAATGGAGAACCAAGTAGTTGATCACTTGTCTAGGTTCGAAGGATCTGAGAAGAAGGTTGAAGTAGAAGAGATTCTAGAAACCTTCCCAGATGAACAACTATTAGCCATGAGTCTTGAGGAAGCACCATGGTATGCAGACATTGCAAACTACCTGGCGAGTGGTATTGTTCCTTATGACATTTCCTTTGTCCAAAATAAAAAGTTCTTTTGTGATTGTTGCATGTATTATTGGGATGAGCCTTATATGTTCATGATTTGTATTGATAACATGGTCCGGAGATGTATCCCTGCGACAGACCAGTCTTCTATTTTGCAAGCATGTCACGCATCACCATATGGTGGGCATTTTGGGGGAGTAAGGACAGCTGCGTAAGTCTTGGAGTCGGGCTTCTACTGGCCAACATTGTTAAAGATGAACATTTATGGATAAAGGGTTGTGATGAATGCCAACGAACCGAAATATTTCCCGCCGACATGAGATGCCTATGAACCCAATTCAGGAGGTAGAAGTGTTTGATGTTTGGGGAATCAATTTCATGGGGCCTTTTGTCAGCTTATATGGAAATAAGTACATACTTGTCGCTGTGGACTACGTGTCCAAATAGGTGGAGGTTGCAGTGCTCCCTACAAATGATGCAAATGGGGTAATTGGTTTTTTGAGAAAGAACATATTCACCCGATTTGGCACTCCAAGGGCAATAATCAGTTATGGAGGCACTCACTTTTGTAATCGAGCCTTCCCGAAGTTGTTAGAGAAGTATGATATACGCCACAAGGTTGACACCCCATACCATCCACAAACGAGTGGGCAACTGGAATTTTTGAACAGAGAGATAAAGAGTTTGTTGACTAAGACCGTGAATGCTACTAGAACGGATTGGGCAAGAAAGTTAGATGATGCACTCTAGGCTTATTAATCCACTTTCATAATTTTGGTCGGCATGTCACCATACAAATTGGCGTTTGGGAAGGTATGTCACTTACCGGTGGAGTTGGAGCATAGAGCTTTGTGGGCGTTGAGGTAGTTGAATCTCGATATTGAAACTGGGGGAACAAGTAGAGTCACGGGTTGCATGAGCTTGATGATTTTTGATACCATGCTTTTGAGAGCACAAGATTATACAAGGAGAGAATGAAGATGATAAATGATAAAAATATTATTGAGCAGAGCTTTAAACCCGGAGATAGGGTATTATTATACAATTCAAGGCTGGAGGTTATTTTCGGGAAAATTAAAGTCAAGATAGTCAGGGCCATTTCGTGTAGTTGAAATTCATCCTACTGGTGTTGTAGAGATTGCTACGGAAAATGACTCTCGCAAGTTTAGAGTCAATGGGCACAGATTAAAACATTGTGTAGGCGTGGATGAAGTAAAGGTAGTGTCACTGATTCATTTGATTGAGCCACAAATGTTGAGCGTACCTTAAATACCCTTACCTGCATCGTGCCGGGACATTAAGTCAGGCGCTTCATGGGAGGCAACCCATTAGACTAAGTCATTCATCGTTCTACGATGTTAACTGAGGCGCTTGTTGGGAGGTAACCCAATTTGTAGTTGATTTTAGTGTAATTAGAATTTTTCTTTTTGTTTTTAGGTACTAACAAGTTTGCGGGTGAGTTTGGGTAAGTCGAACAAGGTTTAAGAGTCACCTGACGTACACCAGGTGTTGGGGCTGGGAAGCAAGGATAAAGCCAGGCTTACCAGGCCTTAGGCTGTCAAAGCTTGGCTAACTCCAGGTTCAACTAGGCTTAGGCTGGCGATGCCTGGCTAACGCCAGGTCCACTAGGCCTTAAGTTGGCGACGCCTGGCTAACTCCAGGTAAGTATTTTCGCCCACTTTCATTTTTTTCTCTTTATTTTAGTCAAACTTAACCTCACATGTCCTAAAACACTGAACACAATACAAAAAGAACCCTAACCTTACTTAAACCAAACACACACCAAGCTCTAAAAGAAAATTCACAAGAACGCAAACACACTGCACGATTTTGTTGCTCACCCACACACACTCACCAGCACATTTCCATAGTTATATTTCCCATCCCCATTTGAATTCAAGATTAGTCTTGCTATTCTTTCACACTCATCAAAAAGTCCCAGGCAGTTCCCTCATCTCAAAAGCTTCAAAGGTATGATTTGATCTCTTTCCTTTGTAATTTTAAGTTGGGTACAGGTATTGAGTTGGTGGTTGTTCTTCATTGTTGGTGGTTGTTCTTCATTATTGGTGGTTATTATTCGTTGTAGTATTGATTTTGTGTGCCCAATCCCATGAACCCCATGGGAATGGTGCTGCGATTGTGAAAACATATGGTAGTACAGAACCCCCAAGCCGATTTGGGAGGATGATGCAATCCCTCATTTGCATAAGAACTCCCATGGCACTAGTGCTTGTTAAGTGTTTGTTGTAATGCCTCAATGACATTCCTCTTCCCCTTTGGAGCCCGAGTCTCCGGGATTAATAAACTAGTGTTATGTAGTCGTGCACTACATTAAAATCTTAAGTGTGGGTGGCTCTCGGGTAGCCCATATGTTGTGGTTTGATTCTAATATTAAGAAAATACGAGGTGAAGCCTGAGTAACCTCGGCAAGTTGGGAAAGATTATGTGCGTAGTGTGTAATGTAGCGTTATCTGACTACTGCTTATTTGTGTAGGAACGAAGAAGCCTCCCAGAAAAGGCATAGGAAAAGGAAAGGCCACTTCAACTGCCCAAGCTAAAGCAAAGGCGACCTCCGCATATCCTCCAAAGAAGAGAAAAGGGGGAGAAGATACCTCTAGTCTGAGTGAAGCATAACCGGTGGTAGCTGTAGCTGCCATGCGTCCACAACCCCAAGGACAATGGGTGTTTGGAATTAATAGCATACCTCCGCATACGAGGGATTGGTCAGGCATTGTAGGCCTAAACATGTCAATCTGGAAGGAGCTATCCAGGAACGCAACATGAAATTGAAGTATCTGACGATTTGGAAAGGCATCTAGCATTTGGGGTTAAGCTATGTTTTTAAGAACATAGGGGATACCAATCTCAACCTAGTCCAGGAATTCTATTCAGGGTTTGACCCACAGGACACTGAGGAGCTGGTGCCAATTCGTGGACGCTTGATAGATTTTTCAAACAAGGACATATGCGACTTTTTAGGTTCACCAAATGTTCCTGTGGAGCCATTGGACCAATTCATTCATCAGCCTACATATAGAGAGCTGAGGCACACGCTCTATGGTGTCGACTCTATGGCTGCATGGGTTCGAGATAAGGTAACAAACCGTCACAAGAGATTCCCTAAGAAGAAGATGAAGGCGGAGGCTCAGGTGTGGATTAAGCTGATAAATGCACGGCTCCTACCGTGGAATCATGACATGCTTGTGAGCCGTGAGAGGACCTGTGTGCTATACTTTCTTATGACAGGGTAGAAGGTGAATGTGGGTCATCTGATCTGCTACCACATGTCATTAGTGAGAACGAGTAAGAAAATAGATCGAATGCTATTTCCTAATTTCTTGACTCGATTCTTACTGCACGAAGGGGTTGAGGAGGAGCCTGAGTTTGACCACACTATCGATCAGCTCATCAGATAAACGGACATCACTAATCTCCGGCTGAAAGACGAGGCTGCTATGCCTTCATTGATAGGTGTTGAGCACAATGTGCGTGATGATAGTTTTATGGCCCATCTCTATGGAATGATGGATTTGCAGCTGCGAATAGCGGGTCGCCCGGCCACATCTGAGGAGAGGACTGAATTGGAGCAGCGATACCCGCTCAATGCTTATGCCCAATAGCTGGTTGGTGTAGGAGATAGATACAGACTCCTCGATGATGAGGATATCAACACACCGGAGCAATCTAAGGCTGAGCAGTTAGATGGTGAGGGAGATGATGATAAGGAGGACGAACATGATGAAGGGTGAAAAGCGTCAGAGGATGAAGACGCTGCTCGATTAGGGAGTTTCCTTGCACCCTATTCTTTTTATTTCTTGTTTTGTCAAATTGTGCATGCATTGAGGATAATGCATGATTTAAGTGTAGGGTGGAAACTTGTAGATATTAGTAGTTGTTAGCTATTTTATTGTTGTAGTAAGTGTCATTTTCTTTAGCTAATTGTTTTAGTTATTTGTTTTCAGCATTTTTTTCAAAATTTGTTGTTTTTTTATTTTTGCTTAGTTGTTTTTAGGCAAAAAAATTAAAAAAAATAAAAATATTGGACTTTTCCTGATGATGGATCTACTAGACAGTTTTCTTGAGGGAAATAAGTCTAAATAAATTACCAAAAAGATTTTGTTTTGTGTAGGTAGTGTAGCTATTCCCCCTTGATTTTTCTTTGGGACGCGGTTCTTTTCCAAGGGTTTTTAGTTGAACCGGGTGTAAGTAGATTTAATTTTTAGGAGTAGGAACCACGTGGCTATGCATTTAATCGCAAAAATATCTTTGAACTTTGTGATGCCTTGAGAATAGTCAGTACTTTGGTTGTGATGCTTAGGCTCAATTTTTGACTCTAGGATAAATACCTTAAATCGTGGATTCCTAAATTTGCTTAACTGCTTTGACTGGAGTGTCGTGATAAAAACCAATCCCAAATGAGCTATGTGCAATGTTTGTGTGAGGTTTTTATGTATTATGTGCATTGCATTTGATGTCTATAACTTTTCCCGTGTATGTGCAAAGCGAAATAGTAGTATTGTTCAGTCTGAGAAGTGATATGGGTGGTTCCTTTTTAAGCCAGATATATATAGAGTACCCACCTAAATATATGTATCATAGTTAACCCCTTTGAGCCTATAATCATGTTTCTTTGGTAACCACATTACAAGTCGTACCCCTTTGTTTGAATCGATCTTATATTTGAACCTTGTCACCTCTCATGAGCTCTTGAATTGTGATGAATTATGGAAAAGTTAAAGTTTGGGGTGGTGGGTTGGATTTTGAGTGGAACAAATTAAATAAGGAGAAAGGTACAACGTATGAAAGAAAAAAAATACGTGTCAATAAAAGCCATTTGGATAAAAAAAAGAATATATATATATATATATATATATATATATATATATATATAATAGTTGCAGTGTATGAAAAAAATAATTCCTGATGGTGGTGGCTCTTGATGTACTGGTGCTTAAAAAAGTAGGGGGTAAAATATAGTGAAGTTAAGGTGGAATTTTGGTTTGACATAAGTATGGGATTGAAGGTTAAAGTGTTTGTATTAAAGTGCTTAAGGGAGGTGTAGTCACTTGTATCCAAATATATCCTACCCGACCCCGCAACCTGCATTACAATCAATGAAAGTCCTTGTCACAACTCCTTTTTTCGCTGCTTTACTACACCCTGGGGAAGGGTATAATAAAAAAGGAGTTTTTCTAATTTAAGGACAACCGAAACGGGATTCATTTATTAAGAGATTCAGAGTCGCCACTTGAGAGATTTATGGTGTCCCAAGTCACCGGTTTGAATCCCGAATCGAGGAAGGGTTTGACTCTGTATTAACAGTCGCGAACCAGAAATCCGGGTAAGGAATTCTGTTAACTCAGGAGAAGGGGTTAGGCACTCCCGAGTTCCGTGGTTCTAGCACGGTCGCTCAACTGCTATATTTGGCTACAATATGATTTTACTACATGTTATCCTATTTGTGCAATTTTAAAAATTATTTACCGCTTTAGTTATTTTATTAAGAAAGTGAACATCGTTTAAGAATGTATTTTCGGATCACGTCACATGAAATGTACTCGGATTCTTGACACATTCTTATTCAACATTTTTGGATTTGGATCTGGGTCGCATGAAATGAAAACCCGAATTTAGGAACGTAAGATTATTAAAAACGCACCTAAAGCGACTAACGTATTGTTATCTTTTGGGAAGGCCGTGAAATTCGCTAAACGGTCCGTCCCGGATTCTAAGTATTTTTGAATTAAACAATTAATGAGGGCCCCGCAATTGTGTATTTGATTTGGCGAGGCTCGTCTCGTTTTATTATTAAAAGGCCATCCTAAAGTAAACTACAATTTTTATTTTTTGTTATTGGTCCCTAAAGGATCAATTAACCCACGAATATAAATTCGGGTCTCGAATTCAAGTCCGAATTCCAACAAAAGGAAAGACCCTTTTAGCTTGAACCCGCTACCTAATTCAAAACTCAATTTTATATCATGGCGTTTTAACTTTGCGAGGGCCATAGAAAATTTGCTAAATGGCGCACCTCAATTTCTAAAGAGTGAAAACTAATTAAGTGAGAGCCATGGGTTTTGGGATTTTATTTGACATGGCACGCCTCAAGTTATTAAAAAGGTTTTATAGCTAGTTCTTTCATATAGTGTATAAACTATAAAGAAATAGATCCCGTTGACCCCAAAGAATTCTATTTTCCTTCATGGATTATCCAAAAATTTCTGCACCTTTCTGAAGGTGAAGTTTATACAAAATAAACTATACCGTAGAGAAATACTAAAGACAAGGAACTTGAGATTTGAAGCAAAAAGAAGAAATCAGTGTAAAGCACATCACATACAGGAGCAAATGTATCGAGTGTAAAAGGAAACAAAGACAAGGACAACAATAAACCAAAAAGAATAATATCGACACTTACTTTGCTAGTCAAGCAAAAAATCATAAAACAATCATTGTAGTTAGTTATAGTGAAGATCATTGGGCAGAGATATAAGTACAATTTACCTGTGAAAATGAAAACCGTCTGTCCGGACTACAATCCAAGCAGATAGCATCAACTTGCTTTGAAATTGGAAAGACCTCAAATACTCGGGTTTAATCTTATTAATGCCTTCTGCGAGCAAACCAAGTTCCTCAGTAAGGAATGAGTAGTTCTTCCAGAAGCCTTTTGTTGCTATATTTTCGGTGTGAACTCGACTGCTTTCTTCCTTGGTCTTTTAACATGAGTATTTTCTCGGTATTTCACAACATCTTCCACCTCAAAATGACTAGGAAAAGAGAGTTGGACCAAATAAAGGCCAATAAAATGAGGGATGAAGCTCCAGCAATTTGTCACAGCAAAAACAACAAAATTNACTGAAATTAATGAAAATGGAAGAACACGAAATCCTCTAAGATGTATTGCCCAAATTCATGACAGTAACAACTTGATATTAGCAAGGGTACATTTAGAGCCAACAAAGTAATATAGTTGAAAAGCATTTGAGATCTGATAAGCAATTTCTCGAGGAAAGTAGCAAAACAACTCAACAAAATATTGAACTAACAGCTTGAAGTAAATTTAATAATTCCAATTCCTAGTAACAAATACAAATAATTAGAGATTCAGGAATATGTACCTGATGCTCGAATCAAAGGTTGAAATGGCTAAAAAAAACTCAGAAATGAAAGAGGGTTCAATGACTCAACCATCGACAACAGCGAGCAACAAACAGCT
>MU712123.1:11637-42326 GCA_026770625.1 Nicotiana glauca | reverse complement strand
TTAAACACAAGAATCTTAATATCTATAAGTTAGGAATTGTTCAAGCTTGTCTTCTTGGTGATAGTGAACAGCTGTAGCTAAACCTTAGTTCTCTGTGGGATTCGACTCCGATCTTGTAAACCAGATTATATTTGCAGCGACCGCATTGTCCTTTTTATAAGGCATAGTTGGGCGAGATCAAGGTTTCCAAATTCATATTTCATCATTTAAAAATTTATCTCAAACCAGGGAGGCAATATCATTATTTATAAATCTCAAGGCAAACAATACAAGCATGCGCAAATCATGTCGAGGCCGTACGGCCCGATCCAACATAACATTTAAACTATACACTACCAGAGCGTCAAATGGCGCGAACCATATATGCATCTATTAATCTACTAAGGCGTTCGGCCCGTTACACAAAAGGTAAACACATTCAAACAGTCAATCAAGAATTTATCAAGGGCAATTATTCAAAGAAAAGGCAAATTTCTCTTTTAAAAGTCAAGAAAATGACGTTTTGCCTTTTATAAATTTATTTACCAAGTTTGATATGATTTAAGAATTTTAAGTTGACAATAAGATTGCAAATATTGCAAGCATGTTTTTGGGTCCTAAACTACCCAAACTTAAGCATAATAGTAGTTACGCATGGACTCCCGTCACCTCGTGCGTGCGTAGTCCCCACAAATAGGAGCACATATTGATTTATTTCATCTATGGGGTAAATTACATCTTATAAGGTTAGAAAGGAGACTTATCTCGCTCCGAAGTTCCATAACCTGCTTCCGAGCCCTTCAACAACTCGAATCAATGCTCAACGCTCCAAAACTAGCCAATAATTATGCAAACCAATTAATATATACTCAAATACTCATTATGATCCAATTTATAATAATTTCTAACCCCGATCGAAAGGTTGATAAAAATCACCCTCGGGCCCACTTGCTGGATTCCGAAAATTTTCAAAGATAAACTTTACCAATAACGCCACAAACTCAAATATATAACTTATTCCAAGTTTCATATCCAAAATTGTGGTCAAAATTCAAAAATACAAATTCCAGGTTTTTCCACCAAAACCCCAAATTCTCACAAAATTTCCATGATTAAATCCATAAAAAAACATGTATTTAACTCAAAATTGAGAAGAAAGCACTTACACTTTACCATTTGATGAAGATGGCACTCCATATTGCTCCAAAATCGGCTCCCCTGGATGAAATAATATGAAATTGAGCCAAACCCTTTGTTTTAAATAAGACATTGCCCAGCCCAGCCCCGACCTTCGCACCTGCGGTCCATCTGTGGCTCCGCACCTGTGGAAATCCATTGCAGGTACGGCTCTAACTCAACCCAACAATTTTCGTTTCTGCTATCTACTTGCCTTCGCAGGTGAGGATCTTCCCTCGCACCTGCGTTCCTGACCGCTTCTACGACTCCTAGGCTACTTCTGCTGCTCCGCACCTGCGGCCAAAACCTCGCAGGTGCGATTACACCAGATGACACCTTCCTAAATTCTTCTTCAAATTCTAAATTTGATCGGTTAACCACCCGAAATCCATCAAAGGCCCTCGGGACCTCATCCGATCACACCAACCGGTCCCAAAACATAATGCGGGCATGCTGGAGGCCTCAAATCACATCAAACAGCGTCGAAATCACGAATCACACCCCAATTCGAGATTTATGAACTTTAGAACTTCAAACTTCTAAATTTGATGTCAAAATCTATCAAATCACGTCCGATTGACCTCAAATTTTGCACACAAGTCACATTCAACATTACGGACCTACTCCAACTTTCAGAATCGGAACCCGACCCCGATATCAAAAAGTCCACCTCCGGTCAAACTTCTCAAAAACTTTCAAATTTCTAACTTTTGCCAAATGACCCCAAAATGACCTACAAACCTACGGATACACTTTCGGACGCGCCCCCAATACCATAATCACCATACAGAGCTATTCCCAAGCTCGGAATCCCAAACGGACATCAAAAACATGGAAATGCATTTCAACCAAAATTTATGAAAGTTTTTTAAAATGTTAGCTTCCACAATAGGCGCCGAAACACTCCCAGGTCATCCAAAACCCGATCCGGACATACGCCCACATCATATGAACCTATCGGAATCTTCAAATCCTAATTCCAAGGTATTTTACTCAAAATCAACCATTAGTCGGATTCTTCCAACTTTAAGCTTCCAAAATGAGAATTTTCTTTCCAAATCAACTCCGAACTCGCCAAATCTCAATTCCGACTACGCGTACAAGTGATAATACCTGAAATGAAACTGCTCAGCCTCAAACTATTGAATGACACGCTAGAGCTCAAAACTACCGATCGGGTCGTTACATTCTCTCGCACTTAAATAAATGTTCGTCCTCAAACGTGCTAAGAACTACACTGGAGTTGTCTAAAATCAATGTTTAACACCTCGTGCACCTACCCGTGCTACCACAACTCAGTTGAGTACATTAGCTCGATCAAATATAAATATATTCTCTTTTACTTAGGCAAATAAGCCTTAAAGCCTAGTTCCAACATCTGAAATTCTCTGTCAAGCCTGCCTCCAACATACGAACTCTGTATCAATCACCACACGATGTACCAGAACATGATGCATACCTTTGTTGAATTCACACCATGCACTGCATTCACATGACCATAATAACATTCTCTGATCATAATAGCCGACATTCCCCGAATCTGATGCTATATATGTACCTCATGACATATATAAGTCTTATTCCAACTCTTGTAATCCCACCACAACAGAAGAGACGCGTAGAAATTCATAACTAATTGTTGAGTCAACAAATCATTGAATCTCTCCTCTTGACTTGAATCATCACTCCATCATGAACAAGATAATGGTATTTGCTCTTTAATATACTTCATATAATCTGATTGCACTGATCCCAGATCTAATAATCTCGTCTCACCCAGTACGAACTGCTCAAGAAATAATCCACTCCAGACATGACCAAAAGTCTCATATGGTGCCCCAGTGTGCCAATAAGCTATAAGCTCGAATGTGATACATAAGGAAAACGAACTCTGAAAGGGACTACTCAACCCACGTAACTAATTAGACAATCAAAAGGCGTCATGAACCTTTCTCAGAAAATGGGAAGCAAAACACACAAAATAGAATATAGGGGACTGTACTCAACATCACATTATTCCGGAGTGCAACCCGATCCAAACAACGTACTCGTGGAAGAGTGCCACCTGATCCACACATAAAATCTATAAGGAAATACTTACCGAGCTAGAATGCTCATTACTACAGAATATCTGAATATCAGCCACAAGCACGTTAAGTACATAATATCATCCCTAGGAGGACAGACAACATCATAAGCTACAAAACTCAAGCAAAACTAAGGTGCGATATATGATCTGAATCTCGAGAGTCATCATGCTCACATAACCCAATCGCTATGCGGAACCTTAACACATAAAAAATTTATCAAGCCGTTTCACAACTCACACGGCACAATATAGTATTACATGAAATAGTCGACGACGAAATAACATCCAACGTCCGAATACTCCTTTATAAGGAGTGCTATGCTGAAAAGAACACATCCGGCCTGATATAGAGACCATATTCACATTTAAATCCATCCACAGACCTCAAACCAATTCTGATCGCCCCATACTAGGCTAATGACCTTTCAAGGATCCATCATAAATATTTTTTCCCATAACACATAAGAATAGCCGTCATAACCTGAACAAACTTCCACAGTCCACAACCAAATGAACTGAGCACCCTCTAGGCATAAATTCTCAAATTAGCGATATTACCACGATCTTCATACTTGGTTTAAATCTTCAATCAATCAAGTGACTACATGTCACACTTATACAATCTTCCCATGAGATAAGCTCTCACGACCTTCCGCACTAAGTAACAAGTCTGCACATCCTTACCACCGGCCATACAATGTTGTCAAGAAAGTCAGTAATCCGCAAGTCAATACACAGGTCCTCTTACACATCACATCAACCTTAGGTGACGCTAAAAACAATACCAGTTGACTTTAAACATCTAAATCCTTCCCTGCTCATTCGAGCTCGTGACATCCTCGTCAACACCGATCAGCAACCTTAGCCTTTAACTTGAAAATTTCATGCCGATCACCGCACTTATCTTACCAATACGCGAGAACCCAAGAATTCTATCATAACTCTTAAACCACTAATAGTATACACACTTTACTTTGTAGAACCTTTCACTTTACTCATTTCAGGAAAATCATTGCAACACGTGATTGAATTCCCATTACCGTAAAACATACAATCCTCAAGTAGTGGTCCGAACCACCATAAATCTTCCGGGATCTGCCTACACATAACAGGCCATAATACTCGTATGCATCCAAATACAATCAATTACAACGGCTGTCAAGCGTGCCGCCCCAAATCACATGCATAATTTAATCATGGAGGAACTGATCCACCCCACCATCATGTCAATTCAAATCCTTAACTTGTCTTAGAAATAATAATAACTCCATTAAACACATAACGAACTCAATCCACACTCATCCTGAGTAGCCTTGTATCACGAGACCAGCCTGCCCCAAATCCCACGAACCATCTCATACCATGTTCGCATCCTCAACTGATACACCCATTCTGATAATTCCTCTACGCATCCGAAGTCATTTCCTCTCATTCCTCCAAATTCTACACTGCAAGCCAAAGATATCACAGAACATTCTAAGCCTTTTTTCATAATCCGCTACAAAAGCTCGATTCTTAACCACACCGCGGTCTTGAAATACTTAGGCACGTATTTAACCTTTGAATTCGCTAGGACTGTTGTTGAGAGTCACCCACTCTGGCTTGGTTATAATCAACTACAAGGCTCTTCTAATACATGAACTCCCTCTCAACAAAGCACCCGGTCGAATCTCTTTCCTTGTAACTCACATCTACCTGAAGAATAAATCCTGAACCTTCCCCAAGCCTGAACATATAAGGCTAATTATAGCACACATCCCTCAAACTCCTAGCCCAATCACCATTGATGACCCTCTTACTTAGTCATAATATCCCACCAATATGCCGATAACCAAAAATCTCATAAATAGACGACCATGTAATCCAACCGTCAGCGGTGGGACTCTTCCACTTAGCTTGAAGCTACTGTTACAAAGCTCGGGAACCCACAAAGATTCTTTCTTCATCGTTGAACTGATCTTGCACAACCAACTCGCCAAATTCCTCGAAATCCTTCTATTTGACCTTTTATGAACACTGTGAATCACTAACCACATTCACATATTCGACCTCTTACCAGATAGCCAGTAGAATTCTTCACAGAGCTTCGTCAACCACACTCCTTTAAGCAACCATTTGACTCGCGTTCCTCACTCTTGGCCTTCTAGAAAATCTAACCACCGCGAGGCACCTCCCACATGTACTTCCTCATCCTTCGCTGCCCAGTTGTTGCCTTAAATAAATATCATTCTTTGTATCACTTGAACCAAGAAATCGCTACTAACTTTAAACCTCTTAGAAGTTCATATTTCTCAAGCCATCAATACTAGAAGTGCAAATTCGATTCCAAAATCGCAACACTCCATTGTCTCTGACAACCGCATCTCAAGCACCATTTCACAATACCCCACCCTGAAGGCAAATTGAATAAGTCCACAATATCGGTGAACCTTACCGCATTCGACAAGGACGATGGCACCACATCACAATTTGAGAACACTACCACGCTCGAAATTACCAGGCCTCATTACCCCATCAACCCAAATTTGGACATTTATAGGTCAATTGTTTTTCCTCCGTCGGAGATAAGATACTGAATCTCGGAATCATGTACTAAGTAAACCTCCTTTCAAGTCATTCACCATTCCGAAACATAGGCAAGTGTCCTATCATCACATCAATACTGTGAGATAACAACTCATGGGCATCATAGCAAAGCTCTCAAAAGTACAGCTACTGAACCGAAATGACAGAATGTCCTACCGCAAGGCGACGACAATAGTCGAATCAACTGCGTAGGGAGAAATATCCCGCACCACATCTGTAGTACTATTAAAATTCCTCGATTCCTAATTTAAAACAATCGCTTCACGTCGTATAAGATTGAATAGGAAGGAAATAAAGGCATAAGCATCAAAGGAATCAAATCGCACGATGACGAATCAAGGAGGGAAGTGCTCCTAACAGCCCTATAGCCTCTCGAAGATAAGTACAGACGTCTCTGTACCGATCCGCAAGACTCTACTAGACTTGCTTATGACTCTTGAGACCTAAGTGAACCTAGTGCTCTGATACCATGTTGTCATGACCCAAAAACCATTAAAGATCGTGGTGGTGCCGGACACCACTATCAGGCAAGCCAACAATATATAATTAATTTGGTTCTCATTTTAGTATTTTTGAAATTATAATTTCCTTAAGCCAAATAATAAATGGTGAATTTCACAGAGTGAATAATAGTTTTTTTAACAAATTTCAATGCTGAATAATCCCATAATCGTCCCAGAACCCGGTAGCACAAGTGCATGAACATTTACTAGGAAGTAAAAATTAACATACAATAACTGTCTGGAATACAAATTGGACAGAAAAGAAAATACAAGTACTCTGAAGGAGACTCTGCTAGCTGCAGATCATCTCATAAGATGCAACGCACCTAAGTCCCCGTATCAATCACGCCGCAGTGCCCACAAGGTCATTGAACATACATGTGCCTGTACAACAAAAATATACAACAAGTGTAGTATGAGTACGAAAATAACACGTACTCAGTAAGTATCCAGTCTAATCTCGAAAAAGTAGTAACGAGAGGTCGACTCCGACACTTACTATGGCCATCAATAATATAATTAGTCGTGGATTTATTAAAAACGGCAGTAAACTCAAGGAAATCATGAAGCAAGTAAATAATCCTTTTTATAATAAGAGGTTTCCAAATTCATATTTCATCATTTATCAATTTATCTCAGACCAGGGAGGTAATATCATTATTTATAAACCTCAAGGCAAGCAATACAAGCATGCGCAAATCATGTCGAGGTCATATTGGCCGATCCAATATAATATTTCAATTGTGTACTGCTAGAGGGTCGAATCTATTTAATCTACCGAGGCGTTCGGTCCGAAAAGATAAACACATTCAAACAGTCAATCCAGAATTCATCAAGGGCAATTATCCAAGGAAAATGCAAATTTCTCTTTTTAAAGTCAAGAAAATGATGTTTAGCTTTTTAGAAATTTATTTACCAAGTTCGATATGATTTAAGCATTTTAAGTTAACAATAAGGTTGCAAATATTGCAAATAAAGCATGTTTTTGGGTCCTAGACTACCCAAACTTATAATAGTAGCTACGCACGGACTCTCGTCACCTCGTGCATACGTTGCCCCCACAAATAGGACCACAGATTGATTTATTTTACATATGGGATAAATTCCCTCTTACAATATTAGAAATGAGACTTACCTCGTTTCGAAGTTCCATAACCGGCTTCCGAACCCTTCAACAACTTGAATCAATTCTCAACGCTCCAAAACTAGCCAATAATTATGCAAACCCATTATATATAATCAAATACTCATTATGATCCAATTTATAACAATTTCTAATCCCGATCGAAAAGTTGATGAAAATTACTCTCGGGCCCACGTGCTCGGATTTCAAAAATTTTTGAAGATAAACTTTACCCATAATGCCACAAACTCAAATATATAACTTATTCCAAGTTTCATGTCCAAAATCATAGTCAGAATCCAAAAATACAAGTTCTAGGTTTTTCCCAAAACCTCAAATTCTCACTAATTTTCCATGATTAAATCCATTAAAAACATGTATTTAACTAAAAATTGGGAAGAAAGCCCTTACCCCTTACCATTTGATGAAGATGGCACTCCACATTGCTCCAAAAATGGCTCCCATGGACGAAATAATATGAAATTGAGCCAAACCCTTTGTTTTAAAGAGGATACTGCCCAGCCCCGACCTTCGCACCTGTGGTCCAGTAACCGTTTCTGCGGCTCTGCACCTACGGAAATCCATTGCAGGGCGGCTCTAACTCAACCCAGCAGCTTCTGTTTCTGCGATCTCCCCTCTACATCTTTGCCTTTGCGGGTGCATATATTCCCTCGCACCAGCATTCCTGACCGCTTCTGCGGCTCCGCACCAACGACCAAAACCTCGCAGGTGCGGTTACACTAGATGACAGCTTCCGAAATCCTTCTTCAAATTCTAAATTCGATCCATTAACCACCTAAAATCCATCTGAGGACCTCGGGACCTCATCCAATCACACCAACCGGTTGTAAAACATAACGTAGGCCTGCTCGAGGCCTCAAATCACATCAAACAACGTCGAAATCACGAATCATTCCCCAATTCGAGCTTTATGAACTTTAGAACGTCAAACTTCTACATTCGATGCCGAAACCGATCATATCACGTTCGATTGACCTCAAATTTGGCACACAAGTCACATTCGATATTACGAACCTGCTCCAACTTTCGGAATCGAAACCCGACCCCGATATCAAAATGTCCACCTCCGGTCAAACTTCTCAAAAACCTTCAAATTTCTAACTTTCGCCAAATGACCCCAAAATGACATACATGCCTCCGAATCTTCTACCGAACGCGCCCCTAATACCAGAATTACCATACAAAGCTATTCTCATACTCGGAATCCCAAACGGACATCAAAAAATTAAAATGCACTTCAACCCATGTCACACCCCTTTTTCACCTCACTTAAAAATAAAAAAGATTTGTAAAACTCGAAAGAGTTTTTCTTTTTTGAAAATTGACAAAAATCTGTGTTCAAAAGACCTTTCAGAGTCGCCACCTAACATTTGGTTTCGGTGTGTCAGGTCACTATATTTTAGAAATGATTTGTCCTTTTGAAACACGTTTGGACTCTACAACTGACTACACCAGAGATTCATGTAAAGGGGTTTATTTGACTCAGGGAGAAGGTGTTAGGCATTTTTCGAATCCCGTGAAAGTCATGGTTTCGTACATGATCTATTTGGATTTTAAGAATACTAAAATCGAGGTGGAAACACACAAAAGAGAAAATAAACACGAAAGAGACTCGAGGTCGTCCCCACCTAAATAAGAAGAAATAAAAATATAAATAAAATACTAAAGTTCTACTTTACGCTTCCTCACATCATCCAGTCTTTGGCCTTTATTTACATTCGCTTCAGGGCATACCACGAATAAAAATAAATACAAAATCTACGAGGCATTCCCCTGAATATAGAATGAGAGGAACGACCTCTCACCTCGAATAAAAATAAAATAAAATGTAAGATTTGCCTATCTAAGTGTGGTTGGCCTAAACATGCTCCTAGAAGTGTTGAACAAAATAGCAATTCAAACTACTACTCAATTAAATAAAATGACATGGTAAAAATAAATGATTCAAAACTTAAATGGCAAGCACATCTGTGTAAAGCCCATACATCAGTCCAACATTCACTTTAATGTCATTTTTTAACCCAAATCACTGCTTTTGCTTTAGTCCATTTTCGAATCAACCCGTGAACCATAAATTATCTAGGCAGTTTATATCTAAATTCCAAATTCATTCCTCTAATGTACTAATTTCAAATAACAACACTACAAAGGCAAACATGGAAAATTAATTCAAAAGCAATGACATACTCATTAGAAATGCAAATTCATTCAAACCAAAAGCACTAAATAGAGTACCAAAATATCATGCATTATTAAAGAAAGAGGTGAGAAATGGACCTCAAATAGAGCTTTGTCGGTTACAGGAATGGTGTATGAATAGGAACCAGAACCGGAAAAACATAAGCACCGGAATGGACTGGCCGAGACCTCTTTGTCTATCAGATCTTGAGAAGCAGGTGAGTGTGAGATTGAAGGCACAGTCGAGTACGTGTCGCAGAAAATGACGCCATTGTCACCAGCGAGATCCCTTCAGAAATTCACCGGATCTTTTTATGCTTCTTCGCAAAAAAACTTGTATCCTTCAACATTTACACTCTCAACCTTTTTGCATAGCAAAAATCTCCATGGCTATCTGGTGTTTACATTGATAAGCTATTGGAGAATGGGATAAAATGGGAAAATGGGTATAGGTTTAAACCTTTTTTGTTTATTTTTGGATGTTGTGCAACACTTTAATCTAAAGCTAATTGGGGTAAGGTTTTTTAGGGAGTATTTTGATTTTTGTGAAGTTGAGGCAGCGGATTGTGGTGGTGAGCGGCTAATTTTGTGAAGGAAGGTGGGGTGAAGCTCTAGAATTGGGTTGCTAGGATTAGGTAGGATTTTTATAATTGGGTATTTTATATGGAGGTGGGAAAGAATGATGATCATAGGATTAGAGTGGAATAAAGGGTTAAGATTAAATCTTGCATTTTAAGTTTGAAAACGATCTTCCAATTGGCCCAAATTCAACTCTTTCTCAATGAACAAAAATAAAAATAATACTAAAATATACTAATTAATTTGAATTAATTATAATAAACTATTAAAGTGAACTACATATTAGAATTAAAAAAAATTGGTATTTTTTAAATGTTATAAGAAGGTAAAGAAAACTATGTTAAAGTAATGGAAAAAATTAAGATATTATCATTATAAATTACTAATAAGCTTAAGTTAAAAAAGGATAAAATAAAAAGATATATAATTCGAGAAGAAATATTATAAAACTATTTTTTGGGCTTTTAAACTTATGTTTTAAAATTAAAATTAAAAGTTGACTGAAATCCTATTAAAATAAAAATAAGCAAATATTTTTTGAACTACTGCTTTTAAAAGTTGCGTGGGTCAAAAATTACGTTCTTACAGCTGGTCCTCTTTGCTTGGAAACACGAAGAGTTTTCGGAGCAAAGAACAATAAGTAACGTAATTGATTTATGACCCGATGCTTATTCAAAAGAAAATAAAGAAGGCTAAAAAGATTGTGACCAAGCCTTGGTATTTGAGCTGCCTACATATCCGTGGCTATAAAGGAATCAGGCCACGTGTAGTTCAGAAGTGAAAAGAGCAATGGAGTATACCGAGGTGGAGGGCCGATTGAGGTGGCGTCGAGGTTCCGGTCTGCGGTTCCTACCATTACATCAAACATAAAAGGAAAAATTACAGCAAAAATAAATGAAAAATACAAGATCCTATCCACTTCTTGTCTCAAATCTTCCTTGAATCTCCACTTGACCCTTCAACATGAAACTGAAAATTTACCTTATTCTTCACGTGGGCATCCTGCTGACTTGAATTTGAAGAAAACTGGAAGTTGACCCTGTTCTTCATGCGGGCATCCTGCTGCTTGCACTTGAAATAAACTTGAACTTGGAGTAGACTTGAGCTTGCAAACCTATTTCTTCAGGCGGCTCGTGCTACTTCTGATTTGAATTGAAAAAACTAAAGTTTGCCCTTATTCTTCAGGGGGGATCCTGCTGCCTCTGACTTGAGTTTGAAAACTGAAAGTTGACTTTATTGTTCAGGCGGACTCCTGCTATTTCTCTAACTCGAACTTGAAAATTGAAATTTGACTCGGTTCTTCAGGCGGGCTCCTGATGCTTCTCTACCTTGAACTTGAAAATTGAATGTTGACCATGTTCTTTAGGTGGGCTCTTGATGCCTCTCTAATTTGAACTTAAACCCGATTTCTGAAATATTGACCCTCGTTCTCTAGGTTGGGTGTCTGCAATCAAAACAACAAAATGAACAAAATTTTCTACCCTAATTTACACTAGGAGGATTTGTGAGTTGTTAGCAAAACTATAAATCACATACGCTAATGATGCAATGATGAGAGTAAAACTAAATACTCGACTAGGATGTGCGTCTCCTGTGAGTAAAACTAAGAGAATTTTACTAGCAAATGTGTCTGCTAAAAGTATAACAAGAAAGACTCAGACTAGGAAGTGCATCTCCTAGATGTGAGACTGAGCTTGAGAAGAACTATAAACTAAACTTGACGAAAGTAAAAAATGTCCCTATTCTCTAGGCGGGACCCCTGAACTCAAGCAAAACTAATGATTACCAACTTAACAAAATCAAAAATTGTCTATTCTCCAGGCAAGACCCCTGAACTTAAAGAAAGCTAAAGATTAACAACTTAAAAATTAATAATTGACCGTATTCTCCGCGTGGGACTCCTGAACTTAAGGAAACTAGAGATGAACAACTTAAGAAAACAAAAAAAACTGACCCTATTCTCCAGGCGGGACTCCTGAACTCAAGGAGAACAAAAGACTAACAAATTAAGGAAACTAACAATTGACCCTATTCTCCATGCGGGACCCCTGAACTCAAGAAAAACTAAAGATTAACACTTAAAGAAATTAAAAATGACCCTATTTTCCAGGCGGGACCCCTGAACCTAAGGAAAACTGAATATTAATGACTTAAGGAAACTAAAAACTTACCATATTTTCCAAAAGGGAACCCTGAACTCAAGGAAAGCTAAAGATTAATAACTTAAGAAAGCTAAAAGCTGACCTTATTCTCCAAGCGGGACCCCTGAACTTAAGTAAAACTAAAGATTAACAACTTAAGGAAACTAAAACTGACCCTATTCTCCAGGCAGGACCCCTAAACTAAAGGAAAACTGAAAACTAACAACTTAAGGAAACTAAAAACTGACCCTATTCTCCAGGCAGGACCCTGAACTAAAGGAAAACTAACGATTCTTCCGACTAGGGAATGCCTAGGAGGTACTGTTCTCAACTACAGAAAATGCCTAGGAAGTAAAAACCTTCTCAAACAGCTATTGTGCTGACAAAATTTGGGCGTGATACTCGAAAGTTTCAAGCTTCCAAGCTTTGGTCTGGACATAGTCTTTGTCCCTGTTTCAAACAAAGAAAACATGTGAGTTTAAAACATGGTGATTGGTTTGTGACCTTGACCTTGAGGGCGATTGCTCCTTCACTTGCCATGATAACTTTAATTTCAACTTGGAAGACCTTGCTTGTTATTGACTAACTATTTTTCTGTCAACCCTTATCACGGAAAACACCTTTGATTCATTCAAGCCCAATACCCTCTATCTGTTGCATTTTGCTCAAGAACTGACATTTACCAAACCCTTGCATTTTACATGAATCTCAAAACACGTCAATTGTTACCAACTCAATTTGCATACCCCTATTTCTTGACTTATGCCACTTTGATGTGCTATCCACACTCTGCTTTGTGCAATTGAAAAACTGGTTGCAAATTTTGAAGTCATTTCTCACTTGTTCCAACAAAACAGACTCAAAAAGAAGACTTAAACAAAGCAAGAAGAACCGAGAAAGAGGACAATGGAAAGAGATGACATCTAACAAGAAAATTACCAAGTAGAAAACTTATAAGATGTGGACGCCAACTCCAATGACCATGACATGCATTTTGGATTAAGTGGCCTAATCTGTCAAGCAAATCTAATGTTCAACTCTTGTTATACCTCTAAGCCATAAAACTAGTCTTTAATGCTCCGATCATCCTATTTGATTCACGATCCTTATTCGAATTGTAGTGCCCGAAGGATTTTCACCATCAAGTCTCCCTCATTTTGTTCTTTCCCTCAACTCACCGTCGCCTTATGGTGCATGTGAAGGTTTTCACCAATAAGACTCTCTCATTTTTCTCTATTATTCTTATTTCCTTTGATTCTGCAAATGACAAGGAATTAACCATGGTAGAAATATCATGTGCTCCTTGCATGTTTAACTCGGCACTTTCAAAGATTATCTGGAAGGTTTTTTCTGGACTATAACGTGGCTTTTGGACAAGATTAGACAGAAAGGATATCATGGCTCAAAATAACTAAGACAGCAGGGTTGATTTATTTATAACTTTTGGAATCCGTTTTAAAAACTTTTCCCCTGTTTTTAAAACAAGAGAATTTGATTCTTTTTCTTTAGATGGAATTTCTCAGAAAAATGCCCCCCTCTTGACTTCATGAGATTATGAAATATTTTATTTAGTGCGACAGAACCATAAGGCCACCTACGTATCTTGTGGTGACAAGAATCAGGTCGAGCGTAGTTCAAAAGACTACTCTTTGTTGCCGCTATTTTCTTTTTTTTCTTTTTCTTTCTTTCTTTTTTTATATTTTTTCTTTTTTTTTCTTTTCGAAATTTTCTTTTGGAATGAAGTTTCCAAAAAAAACCTTATGGGGCATGATATTATTTTTTTTAATGACTCTAACTCGATTCCAAAAGAGGGGAGGTCAAGAAAATTAGCATAGGCTCAAAAAGGAGTACCGAATTGTATAAGGTGTTTAGGTAGCTGAAAGAGGCCTCCCAATCCCTGAAAATGCCATGTACAACACATGCCACTTGTAGATGAAAAAGAAAGATCATGCACAATATTTCTTTTGCAGCTTTGGCATTGATATCACTGATATGCCTTTCACTTTTCTTTAGTGCCTTGTCAAGTACAGAAATCTCATTGTGTGATTTCTTCGTCACAATGGATGTGCTCCGTCAATTTTGATCAAACTCTCTTGGCTTTATCTTGTAACTTTAGATGCACTTGAACACAAAGTTGCTTGCTTCAAATTGTCTGGGGCGCACTCTCTTGTAACAAATTCTTATCGTCTTCTTAATTCCCTGAACTATTTGCCCCAGTTTCACATAATTTGGGCTTTAAATGATCTCAAAATTTCCAAATCTTTACATTATTTCCCTCAAATGTCTCTGTCATCTTCAAAACTTGTTTTATTGCTTCATGATTAGACTAACTTTCAAGACCAGGAGGAGAATTATGCGTGCATGTCATGTCACTAGAGTCAGCATGAAAAAAAACTATAAAAGGAAAAGAGAACCAAGCAAATACAGACTAGAAATAACAGAAAACAGAAAATTGCATTAGACATAAGGTGAAAGGGTTTGAACAGTGAAACAAGCAAAATCAATTGGGGTTACAACCCTGAAACAAACTTAGATAACACTAAACAAGTTACTACGACTAAACGAACTAGGGAAAATAAAAAGATAGAAGGGTTTGAGTCATAAGGCAATATCCGGATTACAACCCTAAAATAACTCGGACAGCAGAAATGACAACAGAATAAACCGCCAAAACTCCTCCTTGGCTAGCCAAAAAAGTAGTGTATTTCCAATTACCAAACTCGGCATCTTAGCCACTAAGTTGCACATCAGCATTACTAGGACCTTCACAAGTCTCCATCACATTGACCTTAGCAAATAGCTTTTGGGTCCCTTTTGCCAACTCGTTCTTAAGATCAACTTCTAGAACCGAGACTAATAGCGCCGAAAACTTCATGGCAAGTGGCCCTCCAAGGGATTCAGAAGATTTCTCATATTCCTTTTTAACGTAAATCATACCTACCATATGCGTCTCATTATTAACAGGCAATGGATGTTGGCTAGTATCTGTTGCACCTGGATTTTGCACGGTAATGTCACCTGCATCAATAAGCTTTTGGACTGCTCTTTTCAGATGCAAATACTTTTCTATATTGTGCCCCGGGGCATTTGAGCAATATGCGCACCTTTGGAAGGGGGTTCGGCATTTTTATCTGAATCGGCTTTAACATGTCTAATTGCCTTAACCTTTGGAACAAACTGACATATGATTCTCCAATGGAAGTGAAAGAATTTTCTTTTTATTGCTGCCTTTTCATTTTGTACTCTAGACTCGGTTGGACCTCTTATGGGTAGGTGATTGTTACGCTTATAGAGGTTGTAGAGGCGGTGCAGGCCATTGCGCGTCTTGTGGATGTGGGACATATAGCAGTGCATTGTGGATAGAGTACGAGGAAGGTAAGGTATGACTTTTGGAGATTTTATGGGGAGAAGTAGCATTGGATAGAATTATTTGGGTACGTGGGTATTCATAGGATCGATGTTGATGCTAAAAGCGTTGAGTAAGAATACCCACTGGATCTTATCGTTGGCGGGGCTCAACAACATAAGGAGGGCTATTTTTAGGAAGGGTAGTTGGAGAGAGAACGATTGAGCTACTAGGGAGGTTAGGAAAGCTATGATAAGCGGAAAAATCTGGAGAATGTGATAGATCATTTGACACTATAACTGGAGCTTGGGTAAGGGTAGCATCTAGGAAGCTAGGTGGTGGTAATGGTGGTGCCTTCCCAGCCATCCAAGCCCAATACATGTCCGTCATGTGTTGTCTTAACATTCTTACCTCTTCAACCAACCTAGTGACCTGTTCAACCAATTGCTTTTGGGCACTAGTATTAACCAACTCAATTCTGTTGTCACCTGTCATTGCCTTTCAAACTTTACGTTGCAGGGAAGAGTTACCAATTGAGGAACCACAAACTAACCACCCTTCCACTATAACGAAAACAACAAAGAGAAACAAAATGAAGTCATCACGTTAGCGTTAGGGCATTTAACATAAGATAATATCACATTATGTGTAATGCACCTAGTCATAGTTATCGGTTCTAAAATGACTCCGAGGGTACGAAGGTCATATGGCATCATCCCAATTTTACTCTCATTTCCCTTTTCTTCTTCTTTTCCTCTCTTGCATTTCTTGATTTTCTCATTTATTTCCTCTCTTTTCTTTCTGATTATCGCTCTTTTCTTACATCCCGCAGTTTCCTCTTATTTTTCACATCCCACAATTTCTCTTTTATTTTCACTTTTAAAAATGATTTGATCGAACCCTATGTAGGTTTCCTAAGTATCATATTGCACATGAGTCAGACCAAGCGTAGTTCTGGAAAAGTAATGGAAAAAATAAACTAAAAACAAAAATCTTTTGAATTTCATAATAATGTTTTATTTTGGTTTTTCTATTTTCAAAAATACAAAACAGGAAGTACGGTAAAAAAACACCCAACAAACTCCACTTGACTACAATGGACTCTGACACCATCTAAAAGACTCGATATTACTGGACAAGACTAGAAAGTAAAACATGAACAACAAACTCAAAAACATAAAAAGTCTCCTCAAGCAGCTCATGTTTGCAGTGGTCCTGAGTGGAATGGTCCTGGGGTATCTGTCATGCTCGAGCTCTGGTAAATGAATCCATATCTAAATGAGAAAAATAAGACAAAATAGAGTTAGTGACTCAAGACATTATGCGACACCACAACACCTCCTATTGGACACATGTAAGACATGAATGAGGCTATTTTTGCAAAAATGTCTTACGTAGCCAAAAGTGACTGGAAGTTCAAACCTCAATAAGCGTGAACTCTAACACATGAAAACAGCTCATAAAGGTCTATATGGCCTTAAACATCAAGGAATCATAATCCCTAAAGTTACTTTGCAAAAATGACTCCACTTTGCAGAAATGACCTATGTAGCCAAAAATGGTTAAGCATGCAAATTCAACAGCAGTGGACCTTAAACTAATAGGATACCTTGTGGTGGACTTAGGACACTAAGACATGAATTAACAAGCCACTTTTGCGAAAATATTTCTATTTTGCAAAAACGATCGATGTGGCCGAACGTGGCTAGAGATACAAGATTTAGTTATGACCCTCGAAGCCAAGAACCTAGGACTAACTAGGAAGACCGGACCCTATGTGTCACGACCCAAAATCCACTAAGGGTCGTGATGGCACCGGACACCGCTGTCAGGCAAGCCAACCAAGAATGCATAAATAAATTTCAGTTTTAGTATTTGCGAAAATCTTTTTTTTTTATACGTTAAATATTAGATAATAAACATTTTACAAAATGAACATAAAGTCGATAACAGACTTAATACTGAATAATTCGAAAATCCTCCCAGAACCCGGTGTCACAAGTGCATGAGCATCTACAGATTAGGAAATAAAATACAACATCCGTCCGAAATATAGTGGACAAGAAATAAATACAATATACTAAAAGGGACTATACTAGCTGCGGGTCGGCTCGAATAATGCAACTCACCTAGTCCCAGAATCATCCGCGTTGCTATGCCCAGTAGGCCACTGGGGTTACATATACCTGTGCAATAAAAATACACAGAAGTGTAGTATGAGTACGCAAACCACGTGTGCTCAATGAGTATCCCGTCTAATCTCGAAGAAGTAGAGACGAGATGGTCAACTTCGACACGTACTGGAGGTCAATTAACAATATACTAAAAATGTGAGGAAATCATGGATTTATATAGTAGTTCTAACTCACGAAGCCGGAAAACAGGTAAAAACCTTTAACAAATAATAAATGATTTTCAAAGTTTACTTTTCATTATCTTATCAATTTATATCAAGCCATGAAAGGCAATATCAACATTTAAAATTCTTAGGCAACAATATATATCATGCGCAAATCATGCCGAGGCGACGTCCCGATCCAACAGAAATAAACTGTGCACTTCCCAAGGGTTGACGACGCGTCTATAGATGCATCTATTTAATCTGTCGAGGCATTCGGCTCGTTCCATAAATAAACACACACCCTGCTCGCGAATCATGCATGTGACGCAGGTACACGTAGAGACACATGCTCAATCAGTCAATTAAGAACTTATCGGGAAATATTTATCCAAGTAAAACAAATCTTCCTTTAACAAATTTTAAGAAATGGAGTTTAATCCTTTTAGAAATTCATTTACTAGTTCAATGTGATTTAAGCAATTCAAACTATCAATGAGTTCATAAATAATCCAAGTATAACATGTTTTTTGGTCCTAACTACCCGGACAATAACATATTAATAGCTACGCACGGACTTTCATCACCTCGTGCGTACGCAACCCCCGTAAATAGGAGTACATAATCAATTATTTCACCGATGGGGACAATTCCCTCTTACAAGGTTAGAAAGGAGACTCACCTCGCTCCGAAGATCCATAATCAGCATTCTGCGCCCTTCCGAAGACTCTAATTGATGCACCACACTCCAAAACTAGCTAACGATTATGTAAATCCATTAATATATGCTCAATTATTCATTACAATCTAATTTATAGCAATTCCTAACTCCGATCAAAAAGTTGACCAAAACGCCCTCGGCCCCACGTGCCCGGAATCCGAAATTTTTCGAAGATAAAGATTACCCATGACCTTAGGAACTCAAATATATAATTTTTTCAAAATTCCATACCCAAAATCGTGGCTACATTCCAAGAATATAATTTCTAGGTCTTTCTACCAAAACTCCAAATTTTTACCCATTTACATTCCAAAATCTATACATAATTGATGTATTTAACTCAAACTAGGTGGGGATATCTTACCTTGTCATTGATGACGAAAATCCCCCCTTGAAGCTCCCCAAAATCGCCCATGCCAAGAGGAAAATGGGTGAAATGAACTCAAACCCCGATTTTAAATATCCCTTCTGCCTCCAGCAATTTCCGCACCTGCGGTTCCTTGACCGCTTCTGCGGTTCAGCAGGTGCGGATAAAATACCGTTTCTGCGGTCCACCCTAGGCTGCCCTTTTTTGCTTCTGCAATATGCCCTCCACAGATGCAGTCCCGCTCTGAGCCAACCTCATCCGCTTTTGTGACCACTACTCCGCAGATGCGGTCCCGCTTTTGCGGAACCTTGATCGCATATGCGGTCCTCGAACCCTTGACCAAAATTCGCCTCTGCAGCTCCCTTTCCGCTTCTGCGGTTAACCCACCGCAGCAGCGAAAATACCAGCAACCAGATCCTTCAGCTGTCCAAAAATCCCAATTTCGATCCGTTAACCACCCGGAATCCACCCGAGGCCCCCGGGACCACAACCAGTCCCAAAACACATTACGGACTTGCTCGAGGCCTCAAATCACATCAAACAACGCTAAAATCATGAATCGACCTCCAATCCAAACTTTATGAAGATTGAAATTTCCAACTTCTATTTCTGACGTTTAAACCTATCAAATCACGTCCGATTGACCTCAAATTTTGTACACAAGTCATATTCGACATTACGGACCTATTCCAACTTTCGAAATCGAATTCCGACCCCGATATCAAAAAGTCCACTTCCTATCAAACTTCTCAAAAACCTTCAAATTTCTATCTTTAGCCAAATGGCTCTAAAATGACCTACGGACCTCCGTATTCACTTCCGACCGCGCTTCCAACTCCAGAATTACCATACGGAGCTATTCTCAAACTTAGAATCCCAAATAGACGTCGATAACACTGAAATGCACTTCAAGCCAAACTTAAGAAATTTCTTCCAAAATGCTAACTTCCACAATAGGCGCTAAAATGCTCCCGATTATCCAAAACCCAATCCGGGTATACGCCCAAGTCCGAAATCATCATACAAACCTGCTGGAACCTTCAGATCCCGATTCCGAGGTCGTTTACTCAAAATTTCAATCCTAATTTATTCTTTCAACTTTAAGCTTCCGAAATAAGAATTCTCTTTCCAAATCAACTCTGAACTTCCTGAAATTCAGTTTCGACCACGCGTATGTGATGACCCGACCTGTCGTCACGTGAGTTACCATCTCGTTTCTCCCATTTTCTGTTTCCTTATGTTTCATTATAGGAGTCTTGGGTGAATGAGTTGAATTGGATTGGTTTTAGATGGAAATAAGATGCTTAGTCTCTTTAAGGAAGGCTTGGTCTGGAAAAGTCATGGATGTTAATTTATGAGTTAGATAGCCCGGATGTGATTTTCGATGATTCGGTTAGCTTCGGGGGATGATTTGTGACTTAGGAGTGTGATCAGAATTGATTTTGGAGGTCCGGTGTAGAATTAGGCTTGAATTGGCGAAATTAGTATTTTGGCGAATTCCGGTTGATAGGTGAGATTTTGATCTGAGGGTCGGAATGGAATTTCGAGAGTTGTTGTAGCTTCATTAGGTGATTTGGGATGTGTGTGCAAATTTTCAGGTCATTCGAAAGTGTTTTGGTTGCGTTTTTTATCAAATGCGTAATTCGGAAGTTTTAGAAGAACTTAGGCATGAATCCGATGTAATTTGATGGTTTTGGTATAGTTTGTGGTATTATGATGATTGGAGCAAGTTTGAATGATGTTTTAGGATGGGTTGGCACTTTTGGTTGAGGTCCCGGGGGCCTCGGGATGATTTCGGATTGCCATCGGGATGAATTTTGGACTTATGGGATTGCTGGTGTATCTGGTTTCTGGTATTTTGTATCTGCAAAAAAGGAACCACAGATGCCGTTGCGCAGGTGCGGAAGGGAAAGTCGCAGAAGCGAAAAGTGTGGCCATGGTATTTTCCGCAAAAGCGGACAAGGATCCGCAGAAGCGGTGTCCGCAAATGCGGATATCTGACCGCAGAAGCAGTCGTGGACTTAGTGAAGATCCGCCGAAGCGGTGACCGCATATGCGGTAAGGCAACCGCAGATGCGAAAATGCCTGTTCAGAGAAGGGTTTTAAAAGCTCATTTTGTTCCGCGAGCTAAGGGTTATTTCCACCATTTTTGATCGACTTTGGGAGTTTTTGGACAGAAAATGAAGGGGATTTCAACTAGGTGTGATTGGAGGTGAGTTATATGACCTAAATACATGATTTAATAGTAGAATTAACATAGAAATTTGTGAAAATTCATCAAAGGGGAGTAAAGCTAGGGCTTGGAAATTTGGTATCTCAAAGTGGGATTTAAATGGTCATTTGGGCCCGGATTTGGGAGTTTTGGTATGTATAGACTCGTGGCGAGATGAGGAATCCGATGATGCTAATTTTCTGATTTTTCGAGAAGGGGACCGAGGCTCGGGTTTTGCAAATTTCATGAATTTCGATATTTTTCGAATCTTTTCGATTGGGTTATGTTTCCTTAGCCTATTGTAACGTATTCGTTGTGGTTTTGACCAGAATCGACGCGCGAGGAGGTCGATTTGTGATGCAAGGGCATAGCGATCTAGGATTTTGGCTGGCTTGAGGTGAGTAATGATAGTAAATGATATCCTGAGGGTTTGAAACCCTGGATTTGCACAACGAAGTGTTATATTGAGGTGAAACACGCGCTTAATGGCGAGCCAGGGGTTGTCTACTACTGGGGATTGTGACTTGGTCCGCCCCGTTTGATATTTTACCGCGTATTTGACTAAGCTAATTTGTTTATCATTGTGATTTGGGGTTATTGCCATGTTTTGGGCTTAATGTCGATTATTTGAATCCTTCGGGGATTGTTATCACTATTTCCTCACTATTTTAAAACGTTATTTGAACTCAGTCCTAATGATTATACTATTTTGCAAACTCAGCCGCTTTAATTGAATTTTGAGACTTTAATGAAATTTCACTGTTGTTTGGGCTGAGAACTATTATTTTATTGATGCTCGAGGGGCTTATGCTGTATCTGGACTGAGTGAGGCTTTCAGGCCTTGAGCGTGATGTGAGGAGACTTTCAGGCCTCGAGTGTATTGTGAGGAGGCTTTCAGGCCTCGAGCGTATTGTGAGGAGGCTTTCAGGCCTCGAGTGTATTGTGAGGAGGCTTTCAGGCCTCGAGTGTTATGTGAGGAGGCTTTCAGGCCTTGAGTGTGATGTGAGAAGGCTTTCAGGCCTTATGTTGATATAGCGCTTGGGCCGTAAGGGGCCCCTCCGGAGTCTGCACACCCACAGTGAGTGCGGGTACCCATGTGATATGATACTGAGCCCGAGGGGCTGATATTGTTCTGAGTGACTGATGCTGAGCCCGAGGGGCTGATATTGTTCTAAGCGATTGATACTGGCCTGAGGGGCAGATTTCTACTCACTATTTACTTGTTTTACCTGATTTACCAGATTTTAAAAAGGAGATTTCATTTTATTCTGTATTGTTCTACTGTTTTTACTGCTCTTACTGCTTGATATAGAATTGCTTTGTCCAGTTATGTGTTTTCATGCCTTCGGTTATTATTTATTATTATTACTCACTGGGTTGGAGTACTCACATTACTCCATGCACCATGTGTGCAGATACAGGTATAGAGGAGTCTGCACCTGAGCGCTGATTCTTTCCAGACCAGCCAGCGAGTCGGAGTGATGAGGTAGCTGCTGACGTCCGCAGCCCCTTGTCTCCCCTATTTTTATATCTTTTGAGTTCCTTCAGACTATTGTATTAGATTTTATATTCTGTAGACTCATTACAACTCTGTAGTAGCTCATGACTTGTGACACCCCGGTTTGGGCTATGTCGGGATGGTTTCCCTCGTTATTATTGCTATTTCCGCACTCTTTGCTATATTACGCATGTGTTAGAACTATTAATGTTAATTAAATCCTTTAAAGGAGGCGCCATCACGATCGAGTTTGGGAATTGGGTCGTGATAGCGTACAAGTCATAATACCTGAAATGAAGTTGTTCATGGCCTCAGACTGCTGAACGGAGCGCTAGTACTCAAAACGACCGATCGGGTCATTACACTATGTGGGCTACCTACGTGTAACGACCCGACTGGTTGTTTTAAGCTTTTATACTTTGCTCGCCAGTTCTCGAGCATGACTAGCCCCGTGTAATGTATTATGAGTTATGCAAATTGTCAGTTGCGGTTTTCAGGTTAATCTGAATAGATATGAAAGAATGATTCCCAGTTTGAAGCTTTAAATTTGAAAGGTTTAACTCAGTTTTGACTTTTAGTGTTTGATCTCGAATTTGGATTTTTATGATTTGGTTAGCTCCGTTAGGTGATTTGGGACTTAGAAGCGTGATCAGAATGTGTTTTGGAGGTCCATGGTAGATTTAGGCTTGAATTGGCTAAATTGGAATTTTGACATTTTCTAGTTGACAGGTGAGATTTTGATATAGGGGTCGGAATGGAATTCTGGGAGTTGCAGTAGGTCCGTTGTGGCATTTGGGATGTGCGTGCGAAATTTCAGGTCATTTGGACGAGGTTTGATAGACTTTTTGATCAAAAGCGGAATTCGAAAGATTTTTGGAACCTTAGGCTTGAATCTGATGTGATTTGGTTGATTTGATGTTGTTTGAGATATTTTGAAGAATGGTATAAGTGTGGATAGTGGTATATGACTTGTTTGTGCTTTTGGTTGAGGTCCCGGGGGCCTCGGGGTGATTTTCGATGGTTGACGAAAAATTTTGAGTTGGGTTTGGTAGCTGAAGTCTTTCTATTGTTGTCATAACCGCACCTGCGGCTAGGGGACCGCAGGTGCGAACTCGCAGAGCGGATTTTGGGGCAGGATGGGGCCGCAGAAGCGAGGTCCTGGTCGCACCTGCGATTACATAGGTGCAGATTTCTTTGCACAGATGCGTCCTTGGAGTTTTAAGTGAATTTCGCAGGTGTGCACCAGGGGCCGCAGGTGCGGGTCCGCAGGTGCGACCATTTAACTGCAGGTGCGGTTTTGCTGGGTCAGAATATGTTTATTTCACCCTTCGCGATTTTGAGTGGGTTTTCATAACATTTCAAACGGGAAAAAGCTTTGGAGAGCTAATTGAAGGGAGAATTCAAGAGGGCTTCTTAGAAGTAAGGTCCTTGGTCCCTAAACTCAATTTTATGATGATTGTTAAGGTTGTAAGCATGAATATATGGGAAAATTAGTAGCAAATTGGAAGTTATGGCTTGGAAATTGGAGACCTAAATCTAGGAATTTGAGGGGTCGTTTGTGATCGGATTTTGATATATTTAATATGTATGAACTCGTGAGAGTGTAAGGATTCCAGTTTTGTGATTTGTATCAGATTTCGAGATGTGGGCCCAGGGGTCGGGTTTGGTCAATTTCGGGATTCTTGATGTAAATTGGTTATTTTCGAGTGGGCTTTGTTCTCTTAGCATATTTTGATGGTATAAATCTGTTTTGGATAGAGTTGGAGCATCCGGAGGCCGATTCGAGAGGCAAAGGCATTCGGGCTAGAGTTGGACCGGATTGAGGTAAGTAATGATTGTAAATATTATCCTGAGGGTATGAAACCCCGAATTTCACATTATTGTGCTATTTTGAGGTGACGTACACGCTAGATGACAAGCGTGGGGTCGTGCACCGTTGGGGATTGTGACTTAGTCCATCCTGCATGATTGTTTCTCTGCGTATTTGATTGAAAATTGTTTGCTATCATCATGTTTGGGTTGAATGTCATATTTGGGCCTCGTGCCAGGATTTTTACTACTATTCCTTACTGTTTTGACTTAGTATATTTATTCAGTCATGCAATACCCTCCTGCTTTTACAACTCAGCAATCTTTACTCGTTTTTTATATTTTAAATGTTATTTCTGGGCTGAGTATCATGTTTTATTGTTGCACGTGTGGCTTGTGAGATTCTGACTGAGTGAGGCCGCGGGCCTGTGTTGTGGGGATATCATGGGATCGGGCTGCGCGACGCAGCATGTGGTATTGATTTGTGATTGATATGAGGCCGAGAGCTTGTTTAATTATGCCACGAGATGGCTTGTTATTGCGCTTGGGCCGTAAGGGGCCCCTCCCGGAGTCTGTACACCCCCAGTGAGCGCGGGTACCCAGTGTGAGTGATGTGTTGTAGCCCGAGGGACTGTTGTTGTTTCATATTGAAGCCCGGGGGCTGTTCTTGATCCATGTTTTGCCTGAGGGGTGGTTCTTGATTTATATTATGCTCGAGGGACTGATTATGAACGATTGTGAGGTAGCCCAAGGGGCTGGTTCTGTTAATATTGTCCCCGAGGGGCAGTTTATGTTACATGTTTTGCTCGATGGGTTGTTTACAATTATATCATTTTACTCACTGTTTTATCACTCGTTTGAAACTATTGAAAGTTATTTTTAAAAGGTTTTACCGAAACTGAGCATGATTTACGAAGTAAACGATTTCTGTACTGTTTTGGAAATGTACTACTTTTGTTGTAGCGTTATGACGTGGCTTACGTGTTTTCTTACTGCTCAGCTTTCATTTACTTTTGTTACTTACTGAGTTGGCGTACTCACATTGCTCGTGCACCTTGTGTGCAGATTCAGGTAGTTCTGAACCCGGTAGCAGGTGTTGATTGCTCAGTGGCAAAGTCATTGGAATTAGCAAGGTAGCTGCCCAACGTTCGCAGCACTGCTTTTCTCTCTCTTGTCTTCCTTAGACTGTATTTAGTAAATTTGTTTTAGACTCTTCGTTGTATTCAAACCTTAGTAGATGTTCGTGACTTGTGACACCCTGATGTCGGCCTTGTGTATTTATTCTACACTGTTCATTTAGACTTATATTATGAGATATTTGATTAATTTAAGGCTTAAAAATGACTTTTATTGATAAATGGTTAATTCGGGAGTTGTGTCAGCTGGCCTAGTTTCACGATAGGCTCCATCACGACCTGATTGGTTTAGGGACGTGACACTACGTATCCCGCCCCGGAAGACGAGAATGAGGTACGCGTAGTTCGGGAAGATTGAATTGAAAGAGAGTTTGAAAAAAAAAATAACTGATTTGGAGAAAACATATTTTGTCTTTTTTGAAAAATGATGGAAAATGTGAAATCTTTTTGGTTTTTCTCTTCTTTTTTTTTTGATTTTTTGGAAAACTATGGAAAAAAAATGTTAGTGGGTCTTACTTGCTTCATTGTATATTTCACCCTCTTTTCTTTCTCATTTGCCCCTAGTTATCATTGGTCCGCCAAATAACTTTTTTTACCCTTAAAAAATGATCCATGTAACATGTAGGGATGGACAAATATCTTTTTGGGCCACGGGACCTCTTTGACGTAATTAGGATAGGCATCCTACAAAGGGATACGGCGCCTGGGATCGAGCCCTGCTAGGTCTAAATGACATGATGCAAATAAGAATAACCTAAGGCTGACCTATGTTTGGGGTTCACTAGACAAGGCAATTCGGGGTGGCACGTGGTTGATGGCGGCTGCTCTAGCTGTCCGCCCACTCCACTTTCCCACACTACTCCCCTAAAGACACAGGTGACTCACAGAAAGGCCGTGTACACTCAAACAAACTCCGAAAGACTTGTTGCAGAAAGAAGACTCATGGTTATGCAAATGATGACAGTTTATAAAGAAGTAAACATATAAGGAAAAACGAGAAAAAAAATAAACCACAAGAACAGAAAATAAAACAAACAAACCAAGCAAAGAAAATAAAAAAAAACAAACATCTCAACCGAATATCCTAAAAACCAACAAGATCAAGTACCTGCTCGATCGTGCAACTCCTCAGCAGAGTCAAAGCTGTTACACCCCTTTTTTCACCTCACTAAACCCTCTTGAAAATAATAAAAAGATTTGTAAAGCTCAAAACAGTTTTTCATTTTTGAAAAGTGACAAAATTTTGTGTTCAAAAGACTTTTCAGAGTCGCCACCTGATATTTGGTTTCGGTGTGTCAGGCCACAATTTTTTAGAAATCATTTGTTCTTATGAAACACGTTTGGACTCTAAAACGGACTACACCAGAGATTCAGGTAAGGGGTTCTTTTGACTCGGAGAGAAGGTGTTAGGCATTCTCCGAATTCCGTGAAAGTCACGGTTGCGTACATGATCTATCTGGCTTTTAAGAATACTCAAATCGAGTTGGAAACACATAAAAACAAAAATAAACACGAAAGAGGCTCGAGGCCATCCCCACCTAAAAAAGAAGAAATAAAAATATAAATAAAATACTAAAGTTCTACTCTACGCTTCCTCACATCATCCAGTCTTTGGCCTTTATTTCTATTTACTTCAGGGGCAAACCACGAATAAAAATATATACAAAATTTACAGGGCATTCCGTGTAAAGCACATAGTAAAAATGACATGGTAAAAATAAATTATTCAAAACTTAAACGGCAAGCACATCCATGTAAAGCCCATACGTCAGTCCAACATTCACTTTAATGTCATTTTTTAACCCAAATCACTATTTTTGCTTTAGTCCATTTTCGAATCAGCCCGTGAACCCCACAATTTATTTTAGGCAGCTTATGAACCCGTTTGGATTGGCTTAAAAAAGTGATTTTTAAGCATAAGTACTTAAAAGCATCTTTTAAGTGCTGGAGCTTATTTTATAAATAAGCAGTTACATATTTGGATAAAAGTATTAAACCGTAAAAAAAGCTGTTGAAGTGTTTGGCAAACAAATGGTGGTAAACACTTTTTCTTATTAAAAAAATAAAAATATAAAAACTTTGGTATTATAAAAATGAAGATAAAGAAGAAAGAAAAGGGTAATTTTGGTATTATAAAAACTTATAAGATCGAGAGAGTAATTTTATTGGTCAAACTAAAATGACTTTTAAGCCAAAATAAAAAAAGTTGGAGTTAGCCAACTCGTTGCTTTTGACTTTTTTTTTTAGTACTTTTTAACTTTTTTCAAGAAGTTTTTTTTGTTGTCAAACGCTTCAAAAAATGAAAGCTTTTAAGCCCATCCAAACACCCTGTATATCTTAATTCCAAATTCATCCCTCTAATGTACTAATTTCAAATAACAGCACTACAAAGGCAAACATGGAAAATTAATTCAAAAGCAATGACAAACTCATTGGAAATGCAGATTCATTCAAACCAAAAGCACTAAATAGAGCACCAAAATATCATGCATTATTAATGAAAGAGGTGAGAAAAAGAGGTGAGAAATGAACCTCAAATAGAGCTTTGTCGGATACAGGAATGGTGTATGAATAGAAACTGAAATCGGAAAAACTTAAGCACCGAAATGGATTGGCCGAGACCTCTTTGTCTCTCAGATCTTGAGAAGCAGGTGAGTGCGAGATTGAAGGCACAGTAGAGTACGTGTCGTACAAAATGATGCTTTTGTCACCGGCGAGATCCACTCCGAAATTCGGCGGATCTTTTCATGGTTCTTCAAAGAAAAACTCGTATCCTTCAACATTTATACTCTCAACCTTTTTGCATTGCAAAAATCTCCATTGCTTTCTGGTGTTTAGATTGATAAGTTAATGAAGAATGGGAGAAGATGGGAAAATAGGTATAGGTTTATACCTTTTTTGTTTGTTTTTGAACGATGTGCAACACTTTAATCTAAAGCTAATTGAGGTAAGGTTTTTTAGGGAGTATTTCGATTTTTGGGAAGTTGAGGCGGCAGATTGTGGTGGTGGGCGGCTGATTTTGTTAAGGAAGGTGGGGTGAAGCTCTAGAAATGGGGTCTAGGATTAGGTAGGATTTTCATAATTGAGCATTTTATATGGAGTTGGGAAAAGATTGTATCTATTGATTAGAGAGGAATAAATAGCTAAGATCAAATCGTACATTTTAAGTGAAGAATGAGCTAATGGGTTGGAAAGAACGGACATTTATCTTGCTCGGCCATTAAAATTCGAAAACGAACTCCCAATTGGCCCAAATTCAATTTTTTCTCAATGATCAAAAATAAAAATACTAATTAATCTGAGTTAATAAAAATAAATTATTAAAGTGAATTATATATTAGAATGAAAATATTTTGGTATTTTTTAAATGTTATAAAATGGTAGAGAAAACTATGTTAAAGTAATGGTAAATTAAAATATTATCATTATAATATACTAATAAGTTTAAATTAAAAAAAAGATAAAATAAAAAGATATATAATAAGAGAAGAAATATTATAAAACTATTTTTTGTGTTTTTAAACTTATGTTTTAAAAGTAAACTTAAAAGTTGAATAAAATCCTATTCAAATAAAAATAAGTAAATATTTTTTAAAATACTGCTTTTAAAAGTTGCATGGGTCAAAACTTACGTGCTTACAACCCAAATTTATGAAATTCTTCCAAAATGCTAACTTCCACAATAGGCGCTGAAACACTCCCGGGTCATCCAAAACTCGATCCAGACATACGCTCAAATCTGAAAGCATCATACGAACCTGTTAGAACCTTCAAATCTCGATTCCAAGGTAGTTTATTCAAAATCAACCTTTAGTCAGATTCTTCCAACTTTAAGCTTTTGAAATGAGAATTCTCTTTCCAAATCAACTCTGGACTCCCCGAATCTCAATTCCGACTACACATAAAAGTCATAATACCTTTAGTGAAACTTCTCATAGCCTCAAACTATTGAACAACGCGCTAGAGCTCAAAACGACCGGTCGGATCGTTATAAAAGAGATCACGCACACAACACCAATTCATTTTCATTAGTTACTTCATTTTAAAACATCAAAATACACATATTTTCATGGCTTGAAGTGGAACAAGAGATTCGAACATAACCTGACTTATTTGACTTTCCCTACACCGATATACAACTCACACTATATCTACGGAGACTCTAATATATACGAAAGAGTACTACGATAGTGCCGGCAATAAGGCCTCGGCTATACTTCAGATACAATACACGAACAAAAAATACATGACCCCAAAATGAAATGGGGCTCACCAAGTCTACTCGGAAGATGGTGTACTACTATCACTGATTAATGCCTCCTGTTATGGAACCACTTGTATCCATTAAAGATGCAGCGCCCCCGGCAAAAGGGACGTTAGTACCGTCGAATAGCACTAGTATTTAAAACTAAACACCCTCTCAATAGAATAAATAATAATACAAGGAGGAACAATCATGAAATCAATGGAAGTCTCAAACAATAGCAAAACATCAAGTTAAAAATCACATAAGTTTTCAAGTAAATTTTCATATTTTTAGGTTGGGAGATCTTTAATACCAATATACCATCATTCACAATACTACCGTACTTTTACACGGAGTCCGATCATGATCCAATCAGCTAGGCCGTCTCATTTCAGCACAACAACCATCATGTGTGTGACACGGCGTCCGATCACACCCAATCGGCTAGGTCGTCTCACCCGAGACATCATCCTACTTTATCAATCATCTTATTTCATATATATATATTTCTACTATTTAGAAACGGGACTTTGGCTGTACGAACACCGTTCGGACGTACGTTTGGTATTTCAAAAATCTTTTGGGATTTCAAAAATCTTTTCTGTCTACTCTACTATTTAGAAACGGGACTTTAGGTTAGA
>MU712123.1:0-10431 GCA_026770625.1 Nicotiana glauca | reverse complement strand
CTTATATATATATATATATATATATATATATATATATATATATATATATAATATGTATGTATGTGTATTCACTTCTTTGACCTATGAAAAAGAATTGAACAACGCTATAGAAGGGTGAATTTTATCTATAAATTGGGTAGCCACTTCTTATTAACATGATTAAAATGGCGGGCATTTTAATGCTTTTTCTAACCTTGAGAATTTTCAGTAGACTTTGCTACTTGCTCTTCTCTTTATTCTTTCACCTGGTTCAAGTTTCCAAATGTCACGTGCTATTTGTTTAAATCTTTGGGAGAATAATATATATTAAACCAACCAAATACAGTAATTATGTTCTTTTCTCCTTAAGCTTCCAAATGAAACTTATTCACAATCCATTAATTAGGGGCTTTATTAACAATCCAAGTGGTGTGCCCTACAATTGAAAATTCAATTTATCCATTTGAGAGGTGAAAAAGAGAAGGATGGAGAAGAAGAAAATGTAAAATCTAGCTTCTAAATGAATCTGAATAGACTTTACTTTCAATTAAAAAAAGGTTATATTTTTATTATTTTAAAAATTATGCGTACGAAAAAATAGAAGTTGAGAAAATATATGTATTTTTACATGGATATTTAAATAATAGTGTATGTATCTATTTTATATGGTACCACGTGACCGTGATAATAAGTTATATAAAGTGTATTAAAAATAAGTAAAATTTTAAGTACTTTGAGACAATCTTAATTATACAGGTAATTGGTTAATTACCGGGTAACGAAATAATTACCTAATTAATTAATTGGTTATAGGATAATATTAAAATCCCTCCTCCACCCCACGTGGCATCAAACCATCACCTAAACCAAACGACTCATTAGTCATGATTGGTTAGGTGGTAATTAGTTAAGCTAACATTCATAATATAATAATATTTCCTAATATCTTAAGAGGCATTTTCAGACAAGTTCTCATATTCAGAGTCTTGCTCCTTTTTCAATTGTGAGTAAGAAAACTTTTTCTGCTTTCTGATCGAAATGTAAAATGGTTTCAACTTTAACTTTCACGATAAGCTAATCAAGATCCTTGATTTCTTTTGTATCTGTGTATCAAGACCTCATCATTTCTTAAGAGTTGGGGCCAACTATTGAGTACATGGTGATACTGTAGTTTCTTTACATGATATGCAATAATGGTGGATCTTACCTCTTAAGTTGATATCTACTACATGGCACATCCTGGCTATACGAAAACTGGTGGCATATTCAGTGTTAAACTGTCACACAAGGACGTATATTATAGAAATTCTCAACTTACACCACTCCCTCGTAGCTCAGGTAGGTTAAGACCATCCCCTCTTTCTTTTTGGCATGATCCATATGACACAACGAAACGAGCAAGCATTCAAGTTTCAGAAATTATTCTATTCTTAAAAGCACTAAGGTGCCTATGTTCTTGAATTTCCCTGTGTCCTATTATTTAATCATATGTTCATGGGTCTCAATACGTGAGTTGATAAAGTTTACTTCATGATATTAATCAAAGGCATAAGGGTCTTATGACATTCCGAGAGATTTTATTAACGAACTTCTCATGCATTGCATATTTATTCATGACTCAGACGGCATTATATACGCGTATATATGTTTATATATGTATATGGAATATGGGAAAAGGTACGGCGTTATATATGCATCACCACCTGATCAGCTGGTATACGATGATGATATTGCCCACAGTGGCTGAAATGATATGATGAGATGCCCTCAGAGGCTTGATGATGTTATATATGCACAAACTTATGCATTACATGACATTTGTACGCATATGCATGACATTATAAGTATTTCATGATTTACATAGTCATCTAGACTTACAGGTCGAGTCATTTACTTTATATTTCTTCCATGTCTTAAATTAATGTTGACTTATTGTTATGTTTCAGTTTTGCCTTACATACTCGGTACATTATTCGTACCGACGTCCTTTTGTTGGGAACGCTGCGTTCATGCCTGTGGATCTATATAAACAGTTTGACGAGCTCTCACAATATACGAGGTTTGCATTCAACGAAGGATCGGTAAGACTCCATCTCATTTGGAGTGCAGCTGAGTCTATGAGTCATCGTGTTAGAGTTTTTCTACAGACTTATGGGTAGGTCGGTACCCTGTCCCATTTGATATCGAATAATCCTAGAAGCTTTATAGACAGAGGTTCAGTTTGTACAGTATGGCCTTGACGGTCCACATGTATTCATGTTTTAAGAAAAATGGTTCAGTGATACAGTGTTTTCCACTTACAATTATATATTATGAGTCATGTTAGCCCATGATAGTTATAAAAAGGAATGAATGAGTTACATAGTGGTTCGCTCGGTCCAGTACGGCACCGGGTGCCAGCCACACCTTCCCAGGTTCGGGGCGTGACACAATTATAATATTATTCTTGGCTCTTCGCCGTATCTCATATTTCATGCTCATCCTTTTCACTTTCAAACATCATCATCATTATCAACAACAAGGCTTTTCAATTCAAGACTTTAAGTACACATGTGAGCAATTAAGAATCTTACACATATAGAGGTTTTTCACATAATTTGGCATAATAACCTTCATTCAACCTTGACTTGAAGTTGTAACATTCTTAGCACACAGCCTATACTTTGAACACATTCTCAAATGATAGCATAGCATGATAAAAGCAATTGGAACACATAGTAAACATATCTTTCAACACAAATTTACTCGGAATAGCCAATTTCATAATGACCAACTCGGGTCTTACATAAACCGTCAACCATATATTACCAAGAGAATATCTGAATCTTATCGATTTCATCGATATCAACAATATCTAGTTCCTTTATGGAACTCCTCGGGCGTTATATCAGATAACTCTTTAAGTAATAGATCAAGAAACTCTTTATGTTCCGATTTTACTGATAATTTGTTGTTAATAATGTTGTTGGAATTCGAAGAATCCACATGACAAGATTTTGAAAGTTTTTCGGAAGTAGAATTTGGGGTTGTTGAATAATAGAGGTTGAAAATTGAAGAAGAACTTGATATTTTGGGGTTTACAACGATTATGGATAGAGTATGAGATTACTAGAGAATAAGAACAAAGAGAGGACAACAACAATAACAACGATAACGATACAGTAAAATCTCACTAATGTGATCTGGGGAGGGTAGTGTGTACGCATACCTTAATCCTACCCCGAAAAAATAGGGAGGTTGTTTTCGAAAGACCCTCGGCTCAAGAAGACAAAAATACAATATTAGTACCTCCAATAGAAAACATAGGAAGAATAACACCATAAAAATGAGAAAGTAGATGCAAAGGAAAAACGATATACAGTGTATAGACCCGCAGCTATGAAAAACGAAATAGCGGTAAAATAGTAGTAAGACACAACATTACCACTAGCTGACTTCGAAAAAAAAATCTTACCAGACTATCCTCACAAAGGGACGAAGTAAGGAAAGACTCAACTATTTCTTAACTTACAACCCTAATACTCAACCTCTACGGCTTCATATTAAGGATCATGTCCTCGAAAATTTGAAGCTTCGCTGATCACCTCTCCCCAAAACTTCTGAAAAAGGATTTTCTAAAAAGTTTGGTTAAAAATCTACGAGCGAGAACTAAGGAAGCCATGAAGATACGTGCAAAGAAAGGCAAATAGAATAAAGCCCTAGTCTGTCCTTTAATAAGCTGCAATGTCTACCCTAAAATAACTACACTATATCTTTATTTCTAGTCAACCAAGAAATACTTACTAGTTTGAAAATTAAACATTAACTTTTTTGCTGAAAGTCTTTTAAGAACTAGTTTTACAATACGTGCGATGCACGTGTATCATATATCAACGTATACAATTTTCAAATTACATAAAAATATTATTAAAATTATGTTTGAATTATAAAATAAAATTTAAAAATCTAAGCTCTTAAAGATGGTGAATATTAATCCTATTTAGTCAATAAAATAGTTGATCGCCTAATTAAGCATGATAACTACGTAACCAAGATATATTTAAAAGCTTAGTGATGATATATTACGTATCCGACCCCTTATTTTGTTTTAGTTTTGTATCAATATGATCGTCTAGATACTACGTACTCTAGAGATGTTAATTATAAAAAGAAAAAGAATTAGTGACAAACAAATTTTATACTTACATTATAAAAATTCATCGCTAATCCTATTTAAGGACGGACACCATACAAATTTCTATTATCCAAGATGAATTTTGTAGCTAATTCATATTTTTTAGTAAAATTATGTAGTAAACTTTCTTAGTAAATATTAATTTCTTTTTTACCAAAAGACAATGTCATTTTTCATGTATTTAACGGGAATAAGCATTAAATTTTAAGTGATATTTCTAACTTGGTTATGTTTCCTCCTCAACAAGTAATAAATTAAATTTTTATCACTAATAAATGATTACTATTTTTTCCAAGCTTAATTAGTATTTTAAATTCTTTCTAGTATGTCGTTTCTAAGAGTAGAAAAGAAACGAATTAGACAGCCAAGATTCTAAGGAATACTTATTATTAAAATCATAAGAACAACAAACTATTCATATGAATGGATTAAAGAGGCAAAATTGGTCCGGTATAAATAAATACAAATCATAAAGAACAAAAGATTTACACAGATCGGTGAGTTCCTTGTTGGTAAAGAAACTTTTCGCCTAATTTTTTGCATTCGTTTTTATTTTATTAATATTTCGTGCAGCCTTATTAGGAAAATATCTCCAATACAGAATTATATTGGGAACAAATTTATTTGATTTCAAACTCTTAAATATTAGGTAAATTTTATGATTTTACAATTTTATGCAATGTAAAATATATTTTAAAGGGTATAAAAGGCGAACGACATTTCGCTACTGACCTTCATGCTTTTAACATAGTATAGATAAGTTATAAAACAATTCAGTGTCAAAAATATATATCAAAACTTTCCTAGTACTTGCATGAATTAGTCAAAATTTAAGAACTTTTCGAGTGTTAAACTTTAATACTCCTAAATTTAAATATAGTTGAAAGTATCAAAAGTCTCCTAGTATGTGAATTAGTTAAAATTTTATTAACTAAAGGAATACTGAAACATTCCTACAGTGTGTGAATTAGACAAATTTTTATTAACTAAAAAAGATCCTCCTAAATTAGAAAGAAAAATTTAATAATACTCCTCCTTCCTATTGTGTAGAGAACGAATATGTTTCCTACTATATATGTTAATATTATTATAAATATAAAAGAGTAATTAAATAACTATTCCTAAATAGTAGGGAATTAATTAAATGACTATTTTTAAATATTAGAAAAATAATTAAATGACTATTTTGTTTAATTTAAAAAGGGTAAAAAAGACGAACGACATTTCGCAAATGGCCTTCGTGCTTTTAATATATTATAAATATAGATTATTGTGTAAAGATCATTTGTGATTAATAAAAATAGTTAGTTGCCAAAATATACATCTTTTAAGAATTTATTAGTGGTGTATAACAAATGAAACTTAAAAGTTATAGTAATACATCTTGGTACAAGGGGCGAGTTTCCTGTAGTAGAAAAAATATTTTCTGTAAAAATTATTCACACAAGCATGAATCATGTCGATCACTTATTATACAAGTAAATCTTTTAATAAGCATAATAATTGATAATGGGTAATGAATGAGGGGGGAAATAACGTATTTGCATAGTTTTATACCAAACCCAAGAGAGTAATTAATCTAAATAGTTCAAAGTAAAGTGACAATACCAATGGATGCATTTATCAGCATATGATTCATAAGAAAGGTATAAGAAGAGAAGAAAGTATGCCGCCCAGGGCTTAGTTCAAGTGGCTAAGGATTGGTCCATGTCATATTTAAAAAAACAGCATGCTGCCCAAGTCTCACCCTAAGTTTGCGAGCATCATTTGTACGCATTTTGCAAATCTTCATGAGTCACCACTTTCTAGAAATCAGGTTAATGCTGCTAAAAGTTGAAAGTTTAACCACATGCTGCATCCCATACCATATTGACATTAAACAGATGACTAAAGAAAAAAGCCTATGGAATAATGGATCAGCAAATACTAGCACAAATCAGACAGCAAAATAACCTTTCTTTTCTGAATCAACATTGAACTGAAGAAGAGAGAGCTTTATTTTTTCGGGTGAACATCTTGAGAAGTATGCAGCTTTTCACATTCAATATGATCACCCATTAGCCACGGATAACTTTTCAATCTACCCAAGATTACGACATAACTACTCAAATCCACGCTTTCATTTTAAGCTAAAAGGTATATAAAGGAATCAAAATTTGATCATTGAAAATGTCATGTTAATTGCTTAACTTAGAGAATGCAACTAGGACCAATCCAACAGATGCAACAGCAATGCACGAGTAAGAAACACCTTGAAACCTTAGAAACATTACGTTGAATTGCTTGGCAACCTGAAGATTAAGTGTGAGAATCTGCAGCCTACCTTGTTCTTCCATTTTGCTAAAGAAGTACATGGGCTTCACCGCCAGCCTCAACATGAACGCCAAAGCAAATGGCAGACCAAAGGCCAAAAAGCTCTGTATAGAGATCTCATAAATGGGTGAGGATTGAGTCATGTAAGTAAGCCAAGCTCCCAAACCAAGCTGAACAAGACCAAGCAGCGCAAATGCCTTGCTCAAACTATACATTCTCTTGAGCATTTTCTCGAGCACCTCACGGGTCTCATTTGCAAGGGGCGAGAGATCACGCTCGACGGTCGGTCCTTCAATCTCCTGGTGCTTAAATTCTGGATTTTGTCTAGAAAACTCACTTGGGTTTCGATTTCCATCATCAGAGGTTGAAAAATACCTTAAATTGGAGCAAGAATTGAAGGGGTTAGTGTTTTGTGCAATTTTTTCAAGAAAATGAGTTTGGGTTTGAATTTGGAGAAAAGAGGTTGATTTGATAGATGATCTAACGAGAATGTCACTGAGAAAAATGGGTTGAGGCTTAAAAATAGTGAAATAAGATGGATTCAAGGCAGATAGCGAAGGATTTAGGATGTGAAAATTGAAATTGGATTTGTGGTTCAAGATTGAACAGAAGGAAGTTGAGAGCTTTGGGTCAATTAGATGAGACCTATGGTTGGTGAGATATGAGAGTGGAGAAGAAGATGGAGAAGGAGACAGAAGAGGTGTCTTAAGGAGCTTGGTAGTGATTCTACGAGTCATTGCAGAAGCCATAACTTGCGAAAAATTGAAAGCTGAGACGATTAGAAGTGTCCAAGATGTATGCCGAATATTTAGGACTAGCATCCAATGATTAATGACGGAATTAAACTCCAATAAAGGGCAGGGAAAAGGGTTAAGTTCCAAGTTTGACCCAGTACCATCTGAAATTGAGCAATTTCGTTTTAAGTTCAAATAAAATGACACGGTGCCATAAAAATAAAACTATTTATCATTATTTATCTATTTATTTTTGGAATTTTTACCTCTTGTAGCAAATGTTGATATCTTATTTATTTTAAATAATTACCCTTTTAAAAAAAATTATATTTTATAGCTACATTTTATTTTTTATGGCCAAATATCTATTTATGGTCATCTCCTACCCTTAAGCCATAAAATATGCTTTGTATTATTTTTTTCTCTCATTCTTTCAGATTTTTCTTCACCCTCTCTCTCTCAACCAACACCACAAATCACCGTACTGACAGATGCAATTGCGGTGCCGGAATCGCCATTTGTACAGATTTTGATGCTAATCCACCTATTACGCCCGATGATGATGACCCGAATGAGAGTCTAAAAGCTTTTATGCAACCATTAAAACGTGGATTGACTCAGCAACCATCAAAACAACGATTATTTGCAACATTCCTTTTTTTCATTTTTCGTGAATAATTTACCCCAATGGAAACCACGGGTACTGTGAGAGACAAATTCATAGGCGTTTGATAGGTTTTTCGCTTATGGCCTCTTACTATTCTTGTAGACTGCAAAATGTTGTACCTTCCCTTTTGGTTACTAAGGTGAATTGGGACTGACAATGGAGGTTCGGAATCTGCTATCGACGAGGCGATATTAGGGTTATTCTTGAACAAAGACGACGGAGTTTTGGGGCTGAGCAACTTGAAGAGTCTGTTACCTTTTTTTTTCAATGTATCTCGTTGTTGTAATGACCCGGCCTGTTGTTTTAAGAATTTACGCTTCCGATCCCCTATTAACTGCATTTTCGTGTTGGTTTTTGCTATTGTGAGTTGCCGAGAGAAATTATTTGGAGTTTCGGAGAGTTTTGGGACACTTGGTCCCTAAATAAGAGCTTAAGTTCTCGAAATTTGGCCGTAGTCGAAACAGTGTGAAGATAGCCTGGGAATGAAATTCTGATGGTTCTGTTAGCTCCGTTAGGTGATTTCGGGTTTAGGAGCGTGTTCAGATTGTGTTTTGGAGGTCCGTAGCTAATTTAGGCTTGAAATGCCGAAACTTGAATTTTTGAAGTTTTCCGTTTGATAGTGAGATTTTTATCCGAGGGCCGGAATAAAATTTCGAAAGTTGGAGTAGCTTCGTAGTGTTGAATGTGACTTGTGTGCAAAATTTCAGATCATCTGGACGATGTTTGATAGACTTTTTTTATCAAAAGCGTAATTTGAGAGTTTTTGGAATTCTTAGGCTTGAATCCGATGTAAAATTTGTGTTTTGATTTTGTTTCGAGTGTTCTGAAGATTGGAACAATTTTGAATGTTGTTTTAAGACTGGTTGGCATGTTTGGTTGAGGTCCCGGGGGCCTCGGATGTGTTTCGGGGTGGTTTCGGATCATTTCGGGCTGTTTTGCAATAGCTGAAGCTGGTATCTGGTGTTGTTCTTCACGTACTTAAGGATTCTCTCGCGTTCGCGAAGAAGGATTTGGCTTTTGGGATTTTGTTCTTCGCATTCGCGAAGAGGGTCTCGCGTTCGCGAAGAAGAAGAAATTCGGTTGTGCAGGTCTTACTTCGGAGGTTCATATCTCTCAATATACAATGAATTTTGAGATCATTCAAAAACGAAAGTTGTATCTCTTTGAATCTAGTTTCCAGAAAAATATTATAATAGTCATTTGGACATCTACATCAAAAGATATGGCCATTATACTAGAGGCTATCCGAGAAGATTTTGGAAAATGATTTTGGGAAATTTTGTTCTTCGCGAACGCGAGAGGAGGACATCGAACGCGAAGAACAAATCCCTGGGCAGTATAATAAAGTCCAAACTCGTCTCACTCTTCCATTTTTGGACAAACGGAGCTCAGGTGAGGCAATTTTTTGAGAGTTTTTTAAGGAAAACATCGGGGTAAGTGTTCTTAACTCAAATTTGGTTAGATTACTCGAATCTATCATTGTTTTTAACATTTAATTGTGATTTTAGTTGGTAAAATCTTGAAAAACCTCTTAGTTTAATTTGAAGATTTGAGGGTTGAGTTGATGTCGGATTTTGGTAAAATTGGTATGTTAGACCCGTGGTTGAATGAGTTATCGGATTTTATGAGTTTTGTTGGATTTCGAGGCGTGGGCCCCACGGGCGATTTTGAGTTAAATTTTGGATTTTGTTGGAAAAATTAGTATTTTCATATGGAATTAATTCGTACGATTTATATTGAGTATATTATTATGACCATACTTGAAACTTCGGACGAATTCGCAAGGCAAAGGCTTGTTGGAATTTTGAATTGGTTGCAAAGCGAGGTAAGTGTTTGGTATAACCTTAGCTTGAGGTATTAGGAGTTGTATCCTATTTGTTATGTGTTATTTGTTGAGTATGACATATAGGCATGGTGACGAGTACGAACTTGTTCCAATCATAAAAACACGTCCTTAAACACAAAAATCATCAAATCATGTCGGATTCAAGCCTAAGTTTCAACTATAACTTCTGAAACCAACATTCAATCAAAAACCCGACCAAACAATGTCCGAATGACCTGAAAATTTGCAGACATATCCAAAATCACCTAACGAAGCTAGTGCAACTCTCGGAATTTCATTCCAACTCCCGGATCAAAATCTCACCTATCAACCTGATTCCGCCAAAATTCCAACATCGCCAATTCAAGCCTATTTCTACNTCTAACCACATAGTCAACTTCAGGTTGACTTTTCTGAAACAAACTCCCTTCTAAGAGGCTATATGCCTTATTTTCAACCAGAATCAACCCAAATTCACCCGATAGACTCTAATACTGATATAGAACACGAAACAACACAATAAGGGGGAAACGGGGCGGTAATTCTCGTAACGACGAGCTGGGTCGTCACATCCTCCCCAACTTAAATAAATGCTCGTCCTCGAGCGGGTCAAGAAACATACCTGGAGTCTCAAATAAGTGTGGATATTTGCTCCGCATCTCCCCTCGATCTCCCAAGTAGCCTCCTCCACGGGCCGACCTCTCCACTGCACCTTCACTGATGCTATATCCTTAGATCT
>MU712117.1:103037-113459 GCA_026770625.1 Nicotiana glauca | reverse complement strand
TTTATAGTTCATAAAGGTAGTAATTCAAATAAACTTCATATCAATACTAATGCTAACTAAGAAAATTCAATTCAACACTATAAATGACAATAGTGTGGATATCTATTTTTTAGTTTTGCCTTGTTGATATTGAAAATGCATAACTTAGTTTATCTTTTTCTTTAGTGTTTAGTTGTGTAACTAATATACTTATAATTGTACTTATTTAAGCATGACTTATATAGTACTTTTAGATTATGTTAATATTTATTATGGCTTATTACTTAGTAATATTTTCTTTATGGATTTTAATATTTTTGTTATTGAATATTTTTGTACAATGTTATGACGCATATCATATTATTGTATTATTTTCTTGAATAATACATTATATAGTTGCATCCTTATAGGATTAGAGAAGTATGTGGAGCACAAGTTATATATTTGTGCTATGAAGACTTATCGGAAAGAAAAAAAAACAAAAACCCGAAAAAAATCGAGATTGAAAAACCCGATTTCGTTGGTTTGGTAATTAAAAAATCCGAACCAACCCGACCTATGTACACTCCTACTGATGTAGTTTTAACAATTAAATGGGTTTCCCTAATATATTATTCATTTGCAGTAGATAAAATATTAATAGCCTAAAATAGTTTAGTGCAGGCGTATGGACATAATTATGAAATTCCGGAAGAAAGTGAATTTTTTTCAAGTAAAAATGGTATTAGAAAATTAGAGTTGTGTTTGGACATAAATACAATTTTGGGTTGTTTTTGAATTTTTATGAGTGGTCTGAAGTAAAAGTTTTGAAAAATAGCTTTTTGAAATTTTTCACAAATTCTGAAATCATCTTCAAGTAATTGAAAATTTCATGGAAAAACATTAATTTCCAAAAAAAAAGTGAAATTTTCTTTATGGCCAAACGGACCCTTAATACTTGCATGAAAAGCTCAACTACCACGCTGTGAGTACAATAAATTGCATTTTTGTTTGACGGTTAGTTGTGTTTACTAATTACTTTATATTCAAACAAGATGCATTTTTTTTTTCTAAGATGTGAAAACTCAGTCAATTAAGAAATTTAATTTCCTTCTTTTAGCACAATTTTCCTAGTTTCCAAAGGGACAAAAGTTCATAAGGAATAAGCCCACACCAAGAATTAGTTGAATTTTTCCTTTTATTTCAAAAAAAAAAAATAGTCAACAGAAAATATCCAAGTTGGTATGACTTCTTGGTAAGACCATATGATACACATAAATCCTATAAAAATTTGGCCTGCATTAACAAGAAATTAAACCAAACATAAGAAGAAAGAAAAAAATCATCATGTTTTCCTCATCACATCACTTTGTCCTTTGCCTTTTCATACTTAGTTTTTTAGCAATTTCATCAGTTAATTCTGAAAAGTCCCCTATTAATTTTGTTGTTATTATTAAAAATGAAACTCCAAATACAGTGGAAGCAAGATGTTATATATATGGAAATGATAGTGGTGATTACTCAATGAAACCAGGTTGGACTGATCAATTCTATGTACCAATTATTCCAGGAGGAAATAACACTCTTTCTTGTGACATGAAATTAGGGGAGAAATATGGGTTTTTTGAGTTGTTTAACTTGAATAATACTCATATTTGCCATACTACTGAGGTTTGTTTTTGGAAAATACATGAAGATGGACCATGCATGTTGTTTGCAGGCAAATGTGTTCTCTTCAAATGGGGTGCTAACTCAACTAGGGATACTACAAGTGAATCAACGAGATATGTTGCAAGTGAACCGGTAAGACATGTTACAAGTGAATCAGTAACATATGTTGCAAAACCGGTGACACGGGTTGCAAGTGAATCAGCTAGATATGTTGCAAGTAAACCAATAAGATATGTTGCAAGTGAACCGGTGACACGTGTTGCAAGTGAATCAGCGAAATATGTTGCAAGTGAACCAATAAGATATGTTACAAGTGAACTAACAAAATATGTTGCAAGTGAACCCGTGACACATACTGCAAGTGAACCAGTGAGACATGTTGTAAGTGTACGAACAAGACATGTTGCAAATGAACCAGTGAGATATATTGCAAGTGAAGCAGTAAGATATATTGCAAATCCTTAGTAAATCCATAAAAATGTAGGATTTCTTTTCATGATATGAAGTTTTATGAAATTAATGAGAAAACTGATAGATTGAGTATAAAGATATGATACTTGTTATTTTGCTTGTTATTCCCAAGCTTCAAATCTCAATGGGGTTTATCTGAAAATGATTACATTCACATTAAATCTTCAGAACCTTGTATATCCTGATTGTATAATAATTTCAGAACAAGGCCTTTTTTTTAAATTAGCAGAAGGCTTTTATTAACTAAGGGTTGCCTGGTTGGTTTACTCTATCTTTATATTGACAAGAATAAAGTTACAAGAGAACAATTTTAAATTATAAAGGATCAAAACTGATTAAGAATATATTTAAAGGATCACATTATACCTACCTTCAAACATAAGAAACATTTTAGTTATTTTCTCTTCTTTTTAATGTGAACCATTTTTGACAGGGAACCCATTTTTTACACGATTTCAAAACAATTAGTTATCCAACAATCAGTTAAACCATGTCACAACACCAACAATTCTCGATTTCTTGGATACTTCAAAAAACAAAACAAAAACAAAAAAACAAAAACAAAAAAAAGAGACAAAATTAGGCCTAACTTGGCAAGTACAGTATACCTTTTTCTGTTGATAATCAATTAAATCACTTCATAAAAACCACCAATTATTTTGCATAATATATTTTCATTTCTTAAATGCTTGAAACAAAAAGTAAGGGAAATTTAAGCCTGACTTGGCATGTATCATTTTTTGGCTTTCCTTCTTTCATTTGGTTACTCTGATTTCTCCTATAATTGTTTGATTTATTTTCCTTCACGTGGTTGTCCTTCTCAACGATGGACAAGCAAAAATAATTGTAAGATAAAATTTTAGTACCGCCTTATATTTTGTTTTTTTTTATTTTCGTCTTTCTGAGTCGAGGATCTATCGGAAACAGCCTCTCTAACCTATCGGGGCAGGCGTAAGGTCTGCGTACACATTATCCTCCCCATACCCCATTAATGTAGGATTTTACTGGGTAGTTGTTGTTGTTGTTGCCTTATACTTTATTTAGTAACTAATCTTGGGTAAGTTATTTCAGAATTAGAATAGTATTGGGATAATTTATACGCCTACCGGATGGTGGAATACTAATCTCAAAATAAGTAATCACGGGATAAAGCAATAAATTAACAATCCTAAGATTAATACAACATACCAAACAATCAATCAGAAATAATAGCAAGATATATAATTAATCTCAGCATAACTAATCCTAGCATAACTTGTCTTCAAACCAAACGAACCCCAAGCAAATTGGAGGCCTGGCTAGGTATTACCAAATTGAGTGAGAATATCACATCCCTCGCTCCTTGTAGTATGAGCGCTATCTGATTTCAGTATCCGAACATGTCTCAATCGAAGAGAGTCTTGGAGTAATGGTAAAGTTTTCTCTTAATAATTTATAGGTCACGGGTTCAAGTCGTGGAAAAGCCACTAGTGTTTGCATTAAGATAGGCAGTTTACATTACACCCCTTGAGAGGCAACCCTTCTCCCAACCTCCTGAACATGAAATGCTTTGTGCACCGAGTTATGTTAAAGAGATGTTATGAGACTAGTGCAAACAATATATTGAAATAGTAGATTTAGTAGTGTGCTTTCTGGAGCCAATGACCCACTAAGACTAACCTATCTACAAGGCTTGAATACGAGATGCCTGCGGAGATTGACAGGACAGAGGCTAGGGCCTCTTCCTTCTCACCGTGTCCTTCCTTGTGTATCGGAGAAATGATGTCTTAAGTGCATCAATTTTCTGAGAATCTTTCCGTATGTTATATATAAAAAATATAATTTTATACACTTTTGTGTCTATAGAATATAAATAGTTTTGATTGTGGGCTAAAAGTGAACTTTGCCCAATTTCTTGGCCGTACTAGTCATGATCATGGCTCCAGCAATTGTGGCAATTGTCCCAAATATTTTCGCATGGCTGCGAGGGCTTGTAAGCTTCACCTTATAATCAAGCTTAGGATAAACAAAAAAATGTGCAAATTAAAAAATATTAGTGTCTCATCATTTGGAATTCTTAATGATATGGGAAAATTTTGGCTTGAATATTGATCTAGCAGTGAAGAATATGGATTTGAAGCTAACTAAAAAGGGTTCAACATTTAATTTCCACAAGTATTTGGGAATTTCTTCTGCTGGCATTGATCTACGAGATCAAATTTTTGTCAATATAATCGAATAATTCTATCCGAGGGATCCCAAAATATAAAGATATGGCGCTTGTAATTTTGCTTTTTTCTTCCCTATTGAATATGCCTTAAGCTTCATGCTCAATGAGTAATGATCAGTTTCAAATATCATTCTTTTTGTGTGAAATAGTCAAGATCGATGTCTCGATTTAAATTAGAAATTATGCGTAATTTGTCTCTAACTCAACTATAATGAGCAAATTTATAAATATGGAAAGAAAGTCTTAGCCTTTAAAATGCATCGCGAAGAGATACTTCCTATAGACGTGAGTAACATTTATATTTATACGGAGATAAACGAGCATACGATTTTGTCAGATGAGATTGGAAGCTCATTATACATTGAACATAAAGCTTGGCCTATCAATTCACATAATACCTGAATTTTCTTAATCAGTTTCATATAATAACATAAGCACAAATTTCATGGATTTACTAAGGGCTTCTCTTCAAAATGAAGGGTCCAGTTGTAGCATATCTCAGTTTTTCAGTTGCAATATGTCTAGTTGAAGGGAGTTTTTACTCAAACTGGGAAGAACTGTAGAGTTAGCATCCCATTTAAAGAGCACACATTTACCTGCAACAAACATGCATCCAAGGGTGTGACCTAGTGGTCAATAAAGTGGGTGAGAATGAGGTCTCATGCTCAAATCCCAACGGAGTCACACTAGGTGATTTCTTCCTATCTATCCAAGCCTTGGTGGATAGAGTTACCTAGTACCTGTTGTTGGTGGGAGGTAGCAGGTATCCCGTGGAATTAGTCGAGGTGCGCACAAGCTGGCCCGGACACCACGATTATCAAAAAAAAAAAACATGCATAATCCATCTTCATGTACATTCCAATAACAAAATACATCAAGAGTGACAAATGTTAGTATTATTCAAGTCAAACAACTCGAAAACCCATGTTTTTTCCCTAATTTCAAGTCACAAGAAAGGGTGATCTGGTATCATTATGATTTCGCCAGGAATAATGCTCAAAATGAATTCAGCAGAATGATCTGGTATCATTATGATTTCGCCGCGAGTCTCAATTCCATGTATATAACATCTTGCCGATGCTGTACTTGGAGTTTCATTTGTCACAATAAACTCGATCGGGTATGAAATAACTGATGAAAATGCTAAGAAACTAAGAAGAAGTAAGGTACTAAGTAGCGTGATGAGGAAGGGATGATGTTTTGGTTTCTTGTTATTGTTGGTCCAATTTATAGTGATTATTGTGTGTTCATATGGTTTTGGATAAACTTCTTCATTAATGATTACAGAGATAACAACTTCTTATTGAAACTGTTTTACCAGTCTTACCAACTTTGGGATTTTCTGTTGACTAGTTTCAATTTGAATTAACTTTTAGTATGAGCTTAGTAACTTTTGCCCCTTGTTGGAAAGTAGGAAAATTATGCTAAAAGAAGGAGAAACTGGTAGAAATTTGCACATCTTGTTCAGTTTAACAAAGCATAAAGGAAGGTAATTAGTGTTCCTAATTGACAAAGTTCCATATTTTAGTGACACAAATGCATATATCTTGTTCAGTTTAACAAAGCATAAAGGAAGGTAATTAGTGTTCCTAATGGACAAAGTTCCATATTTTAGAGACACAAATGCATATATCTTGTTCAGTTTAACAAAGCATAAAGGAAGGTAATTAGTGTTCCTAATGGACAAAGTTCCATATTTTAGAGACACAAATGCATATATCTTGTTCAGTTTAACAAAGCATAAAGGAAGGTAATTAGTGTTCCTAATGGACAAAGTTCCATATTTTAGAGACACAAATGCATATATCTTGTTCAGTTTAACAAAGCATAAAGGAAGGTAATTAGTGTTCCTAATGGACAAAGTTCCATATTTTAGAGACACAAATGCATATATCTTGTTCAGTTTAACAAAGCATAAAGGAAGGTAATTAGTGTTCCTAATGGACAAAGTTCCATATTTTAGAGACACAAATGCATATATCTTGTTCAGTTTAACAAAGCATAAAGGAAGGTAATTAGTGTTCCTAATTGACAAAGTTCCATATTTTAGTGACACAAATGCATATTGTTGGAACACAAAGTTAATACCTGTAAGTTTTCAACTAACAGTCAAACAACAAAGCACTACATAATACATATGAACACATAGGCTGAAAAGAACTCATATCAATTGTTTACAAATGAAGTTGCATCACCTTTGTGGAGTTCATTTCTCGCTACTGGATAGTCGATATTCTTATATATTGTACTCTTTTATAATGAGACACAACTATATCAGGCAAGCCCATTTAATCTGGCATTTGGGCTAAAATTTACCTCTTCTTAGTTTTCTTGAAGAGGAAAACCAAAATACCTCTTTGAACCTGCTAAAGTACCGATGCACTAACATAATTTTTAAATAAATTACATTCTATTTTTTCTCTTTTGATAAAGTTAAATTAGATTCCCAGAAATATGTCTGGGAAGAACAGTAGAGGTGGAACTATGACAGAAACGTAGAGTCTGAGCTACATACCTTGATATGATTAAAAATCCTGTTATACATCCATAATGATACTAAGCTCACACAAATAATCATTTGCATTAGAGTTAAGGTTTACATCCAAGTGATACTTTTTAACACATTTATGAGAAACCTACATCAGCATTATACTAACTCTCCACTTCTGTTCAAATGTCAGAAAAATTCAGTGAGATAAATTAGGACATACTAATTCAAATGTTTTTTATAGAAACCATCTCCATAGCTGGAAAATTTACAGAGTGATTCGGAGAACTAGCAGCTGGTGTACTATTGAATGTAAACAGTATTATGACATTGATAAATCTTACCAAAATGAGTACAGACACAAAGCAGGGAAGAAGTCACCTTCTGGAATATTTTCAGTTTGAAGTTACTGCACTCATTTGCTGCATAAGTATCTCTTCAACTCTATCCGCGAAGACTGAGATAGTCTGTCGTGAATTTGTATCCAACGAGTTTGCTACTTCCTAAAAACGTTAAATAAAGGAAAGATCAGAAGGCAAAAAAACTTGAATCGTACCAAATCTATCAAATAGTTTTCTAACTTTATGGTTGTACTAGACTCATAACATCATAGAGACAATAGGCCAGCCTTCCCTTTCTTTCCACAAGAAAAACCGCATTAGCATGAAATTTTGCATTCATATAAACCCATTCTAAATTTTTCCTATCAATTGGAAAATGCTATGGACCATTTGAATACTTTAACCTATTATGCAGGAAATACCTAATATCAGAAAATTTGGACTATAGTGAGCTAGCCAGTTCCCAACCAGCAGCACTATGTACTATCAGCACTGCACAATTATGTTTAACTAAAATGACCTTCCATGTGAACAATCTGAATTAAATTCCCTTTTTTTATGGCGTGCTAGGTCCCAATCAGAATTACATAGCATCACTACTGCACAATCATTCAACTGAAATGACCTTTCATGTGAAAACTCAGAATTTAAATTTTTTTTGTTTGATTGAATGCTTAACAAGCTTACTGGAAATCGGTGTTGTTAGAGGCACATGATAAGGAAAGAAAGACTTCTCATTCTTTCAAACTAAAAGTTAATAAACTAGCTCAACACAGATGTTGGGGTCAAGCATGACAAGAGCTACATGTCCATATACTTCAAAGGTCAAGTGTGAAATCGATCTTCCCTTCAAGGCTGTCGCTTCATGGGGCAGATTACCTCATTGTTTCCATCTTTTTGAATTCTTAGAGAGCACTGAGAATTTGTAGTCATATTTTTCATTTCCCTTTAACCCTTACAGACCTTACAAATTCAGGTTATACCATTCACGATGTAAATGTTACATCTATTATTGGTTAACAGTCCAAACCCAATTGGACTTTAAACAGTCAACACAAAACTTTCCAGCACTGATTTGAAACAGCTATAGTCTACCACAGCCCTACCAATGAACAACTTACCGCAACCTTGCAAAGGACGGTCAAAGGTATTTCTTTTGAGGAGTGACTTGAGCTCTTCAGAGACATCAGCGTTAAACCAGAGCTGGTTAGTGGCCAACCTTGAAGTGGCTTTATGAAAGCATCGATTCCGCCAATCATATGAGCTACTATCATCTCCTCTCTATCCACGTATTCAAAGGAATGCCTGTTTGATTTGAGTAGATATAAGTACATAATCTAAAAGAGATCAAATAAATGCAACATCAGATAACAAGAGAAAAAACACTCAACGCCACTAGAAGAGATATTTGTGGGGGGTTAATGAACGGCTTTTGTTAACTAGACAATATACGAACATCCAACATTTTAAATCTATTATCGGTGGCGTATCTACACTCCACAAAGTGAACTTGGGTTCACGTGAACCCATGCTTACACCCCCAATTTCTATATAGTAGTGTATATAATTTCTGGGAACAAACGCAATTGGGAACCATTGTCAAGAATGTGGTGCAATGATTATGAATTGGCAACTTCAGTGGAGCACTGGTTATGTTGGCAGTATGTTTAATTTGCTTTCAGGAGTAGGATCGATCTACCATACAGAACTTGTTCATTTTTAGTTTTATTTTCGTTTCTTTCAGTTCTTTCAAGTAATTTTTTTTCTAATCACTATTTCTTCCCAACCCCTGTCCCAGGAACTATATGTTTGGTAGTGGTGCACTGATCCTTTAGAAATCCCAGATCCACCACTGTCTATTACCTGCCATCAAACACAATCTGTCTTAGAAAGATCTAACACATGGGAAAACAACTCAAGATGTCATGTTAAGTGGTATGACCAATTCTTCTGACCAAACATCTCCGCACAGAGTAAATTCTCCATTTAATAGACCATTTATCAACTGGAATTTTGTTCCCCTTTTCCCCTGTGTTCTGTGATGGTTCTCTGTGGGCCACTCCTTCATGGCAGCAACCCGGGTATAATTCTGCTTCCTAGTTGATTTTGTATTTGATCTGTTCCTTTCCACACAAACTTCGAAATTTATTGGCAATGTTCTCCATCCCCCATCTTGAAATACTTCTGAGTAATGATCGCCAATTTTCTGCTCTCTTGCGTCGGCTTGACGTGTGCATACCCATTGTATCTGTTAAAGTTATTGAAGTTTTCGTATGTAAATTTTATAGCTTTTCTCCACCTTCTGAAAAATTCTCTGGTCCCTTCTAAAGTCAGGACTAGGATTTTACATGTTCACATTTATTACATTTATGAAGCTTCTGCTCCTTTCATCACATTCATACAATTTAGCACATCTTCTACTCCATCAATTTCAAAGCATTCCGCAGCGATAGGAAGAATGACTTCCTTAACATGATATCAATGTAAATATAGACTTCGATCACCTTTCCATAGCTGCAGAGTAGGCTTATGTTACTCATTGATCTAATCTATTACTCACATTAAGATTCCGATCAATGATTTCTCGGAGAATATCATTTATAAACTGAATCTCTCTCTCTCTCTCTCTCTCTCTCAAAACACGAATAGAGGAAGACAAGAATATTTAACAGCCAAAGATATAAGAAAATAATTAAGAAATAAAACAGTTGTACTCCATCTACCACTTCAGATTCCATTACATAGTTAAGTCACAGTTATGAACTCCACTTTGAACTCTTAAACGGTTTCATATTTATCCCTATAGCCCACTTACTAAACCACCCATTCAACACAATATTTCAGCGCTGCTCCTAAGCCATAAACCCCTCAACGAGATGCACGTGATAAAAATCCATCCCTTGCTTCTTCTCAGATCTCTCACATACCAGCATAACTCACACCTTTTTCAGTAGAGAAGAATTTTCCAACTAGTCTTGAGATTTAATTCTGTGACTTACTTGAATTGAGCTGTTTTAGTGTGTTATTAACAAGTTGCATCTTGTGCTGCTCATCTTAAGACTTGTAATTCCTAAGATAGGCCCCACACACTCCTTAATTTTGTCCTTCGCAAGCAACGAAAACCCGTTTGATATGTAATAAAAGCAAGGAAAACGAGACGTAGCTCTCCCTCTGTAGCATACAAGCAGTGCATCCTAAGGTACAAAAAAATCATCTGTTGGAGGGCGTCTTTTTATTTAGGTGTAACAAACATGATCAATGCACCAGGAACTGATGTATTAAGT
>MU712117.1:69163-92926 GCA_026770625.1 Nicotiana glauca | reverse complement strand
TTTTTTTTTTTTTTTTTTTTGGCTGTAATTCAAACTCCCGCCATTGTTATACGGGTTTTGTCATTTGTGGTTGTGTTGATAAGGAGGAAGAAGAAAAATAGAAAATATGGATCAGTAAGTTAGGCCCATTTATAACATTTGGGCCCAACATGCTCTCTGTACAAAGAAGAAAAGGCAAGTTATATATTTGGCCGGTCGGTCAAAGCTAATTATATTCGCTAGCCAAATATTTAAAAAAAATATTTATAAGATATGTATATTGTACGTTAATATATCAAAAAATTATCTCATCAGCTATTATTTTTTGGAGCAATAATGTGTAGTTTTCCCATGAAGAAGTGACATCAAGTAGCTTTGAGAACTCCTACAGCAGTAACGTATTCCCTCCGGTCCACGATAAGTTCTTTTTTGGTTGTTTTTAAACATATTAAGAAATTCATCTTTTAACGTTAATTAGCAATAAAATTGACCATATTAACCTTTATTATCCCTTCACATAAATACTCCTAACACATACGCCAACATTATTTACTTCAAGAGCAATGTAGGAAAAAAATAGTTAATTCATTCTTGAAATCTAAAAAAATAAGATATTTTGAACCACAAAAAAATGTCAAAAACTACTTATTGTGGACCGAAGGAAGTAGTTTTTAAAAATTATTTAAGTTTAGTTAGTTTGGACAGACTTTATACCTGAGTTCTAAATGTAGAGCCTCCTCCATTTTAAAGTTTGAACATAATTGAAAAGGGCAAATTAAGAGGACATGTGGGACTAATTTCAAAGCATTGTGTCTTTGGTTGAGTAAAGAGTCACTAATAAACTTCTACTAGTTCAAACCTATAAAACTAATAAAACAAGTGTTTATAGCTCTTATTTGCCTTAAATATGTAAGAAATTGTAGATTCTTTTTACCTTGTTTTGTTAGTAAAACAATTATAGCAGCCATTTTCTTTTAGTTAGCTCTTAATCATTGTTTATTATACAAATGGATCATACAAGGAGGATGACTTTAATACCTTCAGCAACTTTCCAAGTTTGGAAAGCAATATGTGTACTACAAATTTATCGTACCTAAGAAAATTAAAATAAGAAACCGTGACAAATTGTATTACAGAATATAATAGTTGAAATTAGAGATAAATTAAATTCTAGCTTTGGAAACTCAATATTTTCATGGTCTCCATCAGCATATTTTGCAGCTGACATTGGGAAATATAATTAGGAAAAAACTTACCCGCACCGGATGTATACACCCATCTTAGTTAAATTAACCATAAAAGATAAACTGAGGCTATTAGGAGTCTTATTTCTAATAAATAAAAAAATTTAAAAAGGAATTAAATTCATAATAACATAAATATAATGATACAAAATATAGGTTTGCCGTAAACTTGGCTTCTCTTTTTTTCATGCGGCTCTTCAATTCCAAGTTCTCTAGTGGTTCTCCTCCATCACTCTCCAAAGACTACTACTGGTTTGGGAGTTAAAGAATTGGCATATAGCAGGTTAGTTCATACTATTTAGGAACATGTGCATATTGAAAGAATTCGAAGAATACTTTTTGTGCATATTGTTTCTACCACTATTTTTATTTTTTCATTGCCGCTAATTGAAAATTACATCGAGAATTTTGGTCAACAAAGGCAGAGATAAATTTTTCATAAATGAGGATTTCTTTGGAGCTTCAGCCAATTTTTTCTTGTCCTTTGTGGTGAACAATGACATGAATCTATTTAAGGAGCATGTGTAAAATATATAATGGTTAACTATAGTTAAGTATTAATAGTTATAATTAATAAGGTGACATGTGTCATTTTTTAATTAGTTGGGTGCAAACACCCGGTGCGGGAAAGTTTTTACCATATAATTATGGACATATTTTTAATATTTCAATATCTAAGCCTCAATTCCAACTTAGTTATAATCCACTATTAACAATCCAAGAAAAAGGGAAAAAAACTAATTGGGATCTTTACCGATTACACTAAATTAATCTCATGAATTTAAATTAATGTCACATTGTTGCAAGAATTTTGATCACTTTGGTAACATATGTCACACATCCTTTTTCCTACGCCCGTAAAGGGTGTAAGAGAGTTTTTTCAATTAAAGGACAATCGAAACGATATTTATTATAAAAAATTCAGAGTCACCACTGGGGAGATTTATGGTGTCCCAAGTCGCCGGTTTAATCCCGAATCATGAAAAAGATTGACTCTGTTTAACAGTTCGCGAACCAAAAATCCGAGTAAGAAATTATGTTAACCCAGGAGAAGGTGTTAGTGTTTAACCAAAAAATAGAATTTCGGCCAAAGCTTGAATTTAAGATAAAAATTGGGTTACTGATAATTAGGAGACGAAAAGAATAAGAGAATCTTGAGCATAATAATAAAGCAGTAAATAAGTTTGTATTTCAGTGTAATATCAATGATATTCCGCCCCCTTACAAATGCTGAGACATCCTCCTTTTATAGTTGATTTTTCTAGGAAAAGGTATAATGCCTTAGTCTTAATAAGGCAATTATGAGCATTAAATAACATTAAATGAAACGTTACATAATTATTCCTATTTAATACCGACTCGCTAACATATTTGGCATTTAATACTGAATTCGGACTCCTTTATGTTATCAGATTCATATCTTCAATTCCTTCTGATCTCCTGGCTTTAAATAAGTTAAATAGATACGAGACTCGTATCATTAGAATAACATCTCGTGCGTATTTAACTTTCTTCTCTCCGTATTTGTTGTCGCTCATGCCTTTTAACTTTCTTCATGTTTTGACCATTTGACCAGTCTACGTGTCATGCCACGTCATCTTCAATATAAATTTATTTTTTTTCAATACAGATAATCCCTCCACTTTTTATTTATTTATTAATTAAATAATTGGGAAGTAGATCTTCATAAAAGGAAATTTTTACCATAATCAATGTTATGACAGTACTGACGCCTCAGTTGTCTTTTCTACTTAATGCTCTGTACACGTGTCATCTTCTGATTGGTTCTTCAATTTTGCAACCTATTTTCAAGGTTTTTCATCCCCTCTATTCACGGATTGATAGTTGCCTTTATTATAGGCTTACCATTATTACACTCCTTAGTTTGACGGTTGCTATTATATACATATTTCACCCTTTTTCCTTTGTCTTTTTCTTCATAAGTCTTCAATCAATACTTTGTCACTTGCTTTTGCTCTTTTTTCCTTTAATTCATCCCTTTTCAATAATGTCATCTTCAAACCCTAACCCTAGGAAAGTCTCAATTCTTGATAACTTCCCCAATGCCCCCGTAAGACATAGAAGAGGCAGAGGAGATAGGCTTCGTAGCCTAGTGTCCACTCGTGGTGGTTCATCTGGTTCTGTCACTCCTTCTTCTAATCCTGGCATTAGAAACTCTATATCAAAGACTCTTTCTTCTAAAGGTAAAGAACTTTCTGAACCTCTCCAGGAACCTTTAGTCGAAGAAATTGTACCCAATGACTTATCTTTTGGGAATGATAGAAAATTCTAATAACTGAGCCTTTGATTCTCACTGTTCGAAAAGATTGTAACTGGGGAAATAGTCTTCGTATGATGATTCCTAATCCAAACCAGATAATTTCTTCTTTCAGAATTGGATTTTCTTTTGTTTATACTTATCCCTTAACTTTGAGATTTAATCTTGCTATTGACCCAGTTATACTTGACTTCTGATGTTTTTTCAAAATTTACTTAGCACAAGTTGGCTCCCTAGTATGGAGAGTTGTGGCTTGTTTGAGATATTTGTCTACCAAAGCCAATGTTAACTTTTCTTTTCCCCATCTTATTCATTTATACCATCCCAAGTTATTTCGCCATGGGATTTTTACCTTGACTGCAATAAGTAAGAAGGTTTTGGTAAGCCCTGAGGATGACAACGATCGTGGGTGGTATACTCGTTATGTTGTTGTACATACGGTTGATTTGTTGGGTGAAACAAATACCCCCTTCCCTGAGAAGTGAAACTTTGCACGTAAGTTTTCTTCACTTACCGTGTCTATTTTTAAGAATTTCAACTTCTTTTCTAATTTCGTCTCTTTTTGGTTTTCCGTAGAAACCATTGGAGATGTGGAAATCATTCCTAATTTTCGCGGTTGGGTAGATTCAATTTTGAAAGCTGCGCCTATGGAGGCGAGAGCTTGGAAATCAATTTCCCATTTACATGGTTGGAGAGTGAAAACTCACTGTATGTGTTTCTTTATGCGTTTTTTTTTTTTTATGTATTACGCCATTTTCTTGATTTTGACTGTGTATCCTTCTTTCTGTTAGGATTTGGCATTAGAGGAATGTCAGCTGAGATAGCTATTGCCATTCGAGCTTCTTCTAGCTCTTCTATTGCTTTGGACAGAACTCGAGCCTCGCTATCAAAGAGAAAAGTTGTAGAAGAAGATTCTGGGAATGATGAAGATGAGGATAGCTCTCTGATAGCTAGACCTAGAGCTAGGAGACGTGTTATTTCTGAAGATTAAGCTGCAGATACTTTTGCTCGGGCCTCTATTTCTGATCCTGTTCAAATTCCTTCTGATGAGGACACCACTCCAAGGGACACTAGTGAATCTACTCAACGTCTCTTTTTAGTGGTTTTGAAAGTGGAGAACTTGGTCCAGTTTTGGACGAAATTCCTCTCTCTTCTTCTGTTCCCATTCCTTCTATTCCTCTCTCAATCACAAGTGTTTCCATGCCTGATTTATCTATTCCTGCTTCCTTACCTATTCTGATCCCCTTGTCTGTTTCTTCTGTCCCTGCCTTGACTCCTTCAGCTCCCGTTGTTTTTACCTCTTCCACCATTCCTCCTTCTATTGTTCTTCCTTCCTCTGTTCAGCATACAGAGGAGGGTTCTAGTAGCAGAGGCTTGACTATGAGGAGTGTTACACTTGAGGTTCCTGCTAACCATAGTCTCTTAAAGAAGTCGGGTGGAGCCGATGTCTGGCTTGAGCCTCTAATTGGAGATATTGAGAAGAATAAGATGAAGAGCCATAGTTGCTTGACGTTGATGAATGACATAGTTCATTCTACTTTGAAGGTACTTTTCCTCTAACTTATTAGTTTTTTTTCTTTTATCTCTCTAAATTCTCACACTGGATGCCTTTCCCTTGTAGGCTAATCTTATTAGTACTGAATTGATGGGAAGAATCTCCATTTTAGAGAAGAGAGATCGAGAATCCGCAAAGACTACCTCAGAGGCAGAAAGAATAGCCAAGAAAGCCCAGCTAGAAGCGGCAAACTGGAAGGCGCGGTTTGAGAATGCTCAGGAAACAATAGAGGAATTACAAGAAAGCAGAAATCATTTGGAGCAGCAAAAGCGGGGTTTGACTTCTGAATTAGTAGTTGCCAAGGCTTCTTCAAGACAATTTGAAAAGGATAATGAGCTTCTTGAATGTTCATTTTCTAAACAATTATCAAAGGCCAGTGAAGAAATCAGAGAGCTTAAGACACTTTTGGATAAGAAAGAAGAATATGCAGGGGAGTTAGTGCAAAGCTTGACTCAAGCTCAAGCTGAGTTATGGATCTCTACTGACAAGATACGTGCCTTGGAAAATTCTCATGCCTCCCTTGAAGCTTCCCTTGATTCCCATTTAGTTGAACACCAAATATTGAAGAATGATCTTGCTACGTGGGAAAGGGAATATGAACTTCTCGAGGAGAATTTTAATATAGAGGTGAGTTGGGCTTTTCTAAATTCTTGTCGTGATGCTTTGATCGAGGCTAGTCAAGAAAACTTTGATTTACGATCAGAATTGGCCAAAGTCTTGGACACTATTGAAAAAAGCCAACAACCACTTGACACTCCTTCTCCAGCACTTGGAGCTCCTGTGGCAGAAGAACCTCTGAATGATGAATTCGTTGCTGTGGCAGTTGAAGTTGAGAATATTGCAGTTCCAGCTCCCGGGGGTGAAACTTCAATGATACAGTCCATGAAATCTCAAGCTCCCGCGACTCTTGCTTCCCTCAGTGATCTTAACACTTCAAGCCCAGTTGTTGTTGCTTCCTCAAAAATTGCTACCGTGCCTATGGCTGCTTCTGCAAGTGAGGTTGATATTGCAACTTCAGAGGCTCCAACCCCTTCAGTGACTAGTTGAACATGTTTTGGACTTTACTGTTTTTTTTTTATTGATTGGTGGTTTTATCCCTTGGCATTTTTAAGGGATTTTTTGGTGAAGTCCCCAGTTAGCATAATGGGGCACTTGTAAAAATATTCTGCTTGACTAAGTTTTACTTAGTCTTTTTAATTGTGTTAAGAAGTTTTCTTGGTACTTCTATATATTCTATTCTTGCCTTTTTGTTTATTTAAGACTTATAGAATAGCTCAGCATTTTTAACCTTTGAAAATGCTTTATGATTCTTGTCATGAATTATTAACACGAGTTTTATAAAAGAGGGCCCTTTTTATATATCGACACTTAATGAAGAAGACGTCTCAACTTCATAATGGTGTTATAATACGATGAAAGAAATAGGAATACACATGTTTTGTATGAAACAACTTTGAAAAGTTTTTATTCATGAACTTGAACAAGCTTTTGAGTATTACATGTATTAAAGTACATCTATGACTTTCTCGTAGCTATTTTTCTTGTAACAGATTTCTACAAAATATAATTCAAACAAGGTTTTTTCTTATACATATTTCAGTACATAGCCATGACCCTATCTTTGTATAATAGGAAGGGTTTGAGAGGTGACTTTGTTGTTCTTATGAGTTTGAGAGGTGACTCTGTTGTTCTCATGGGAAAGAATACTATTATGAATGCCGAAGACTCCGTCACTTTTGCTCAGCATTTGTCTCTTTGTAGCTTGAATTTTCCCTTAAATCTTGCTCGATCTTGTTCGATTTTTGAATTTGTTTTACTGCATGTATCTGTGTTTATCATGTAATCCCCCAAGTGTTTGAGCGGTGAAGTATGAATCCTTGAGCACTTTTTTGTTGCTCTTAATTTGGTCATTTTCCTGAAACAAAAAAATATACGGGACTCGGAGGTGCGAATAGAGATGAAGATTGCCTAACTCGTGTGTATGTCCATCAGATTAATTGTAACCCTGGGCTGGGAATTTAAGAATATTCCATTTTACCGTGCAGGTCTTGACTCATCATTTGGCATGAGTTAGGGTTTTTGCCTATCATCTAAAATCGTTAGTAAAATTTTAACAATTCAAAGAAAAATTCTAACGTGGCGATACCTGACCGTGGGTACTTTCTTAGAAGTAATATCTCTTTAAGTGGACAGCATTCCAGTGTGAGGGTAACAACTTGCCGTCCATTGTCTCCAACTCGTATGCTCCTTTTCCTGCAATGTCACGAACTCTGTAGGGTCCTTCCCACGTTGGACTCAACTTTCCTGAATTAGCAGCTTTTGTAGATTGGAACATTTTTTTAAGCACGAAGTCCCCAATTTTAAAGAATCTGAGGCGTGCTTTCCTGTTATAATATCGTTTAATTACTTGCTTTTGTGCCGTCATTCTTATTAATGCAGCTTCTCTTCTTCCCTCTAACAAATCAAGATTCACCCGCATCTCTTCATCGTTTGATTCCTCCGTTGCTTGAACGTACCGTGTGCTTGGTTCTCCTATTTCTACTGGAATTAAGGCCTCCACACCATAGACCATTGAAAATGGAGTTTCTCCCGTGCTTGTTTTTATCGTTGTACGATAAGCCCATAATACCCCAGGTAATACCTCAGGCCAGTTACCGTTTGAATCATGTAACCTTTTCTTCAAGTTGTTGATGATAACCTTATTTGTGGATTCCGCTTGTCCATTTCCCACTGGATGATATGGTGTAGATGTTATCCTTTTAATCTGCCAACTTTGGAAAAAAATTGTGATTTGGGCTCCTATGAATTGCGGTACATTATCACACATGATTTCCTTTGGTACCCCAAAACGGCATATTATATTTCTCCAAATGAAGTCTTTAACTTCTTTCTCTCGCACCTGTTTAAATGCCCCTGCTTCTACCCATTTAGTGAAGTAATTTGTAAGTACAAGTAGAAACTTTACCTGACCTTTTGCTTGTGGTAATGGACCTACGATATCCATTCCCCATTTCATAAAGGGCCATGGAGCTATGACAGGGTGGAGTAACTCAGTTGGTCTATGCATATTATTGCCGTATCTTTGACATTTATCACATTTAAACACGAAATCGGTAGCTTCCTCTTCCATCTTGGGCCAATAGTATCCTACTCGAATCAATGTTTTTACTAGCGACCTGCCTCCTGTGCGATTCCCGCAATGTCCTTCATGTATTTCCCTCATCACATATTCTGTTTGGGAAGGTCCGAGACACCTTGCTAATGGTCCCTCAAACATTTTTCGGTAAAGATTTACCTGATGCAAACAATAACGAGCAGCTTTCTTGCGAAGTGCATGAGCCTTTGTTTTGTCATTAGGTACGATTCTGTGCTGTAAAAAAGCAACAATTTCGTTTCTCCAATCCCATGTTAAATGATAAAAATTTACCTCATTCTTGTCAGGTTCGAGAACGAAATAAAATAAATGTACGACTGAAGCATTTACGTCGTTTGCTACGTCTGCTGCAGATGCGAGGTTAGCTAAAGCATCTGCTTCCACATTCTCATCTTTTGGGATCTGCATTACCTTCCAAGTTTGGAATTGTTTTATTAGCTCCCGCACCTTTTCGAGATATTCTTGCATTCGAGTTTCCCTGGCTGTATAAGTCCCCAGCATTTGATTAACCACGAGCTGAGAATCACTCTTGATTATAATCTGTGTTATTCCAAGTTCTCGTGCCAGTTCTAAACCTGCAATTACAGCTTCATACTCTGCTTCATTGTTAGTTATAGAATGACATTTTATAGTCTGTCTAATAGTTTCACCTGCAGGCGGTATGAGAACTATCCTTAGGCCTACACCTTTTACATTAGATGAACCACCAGTGAATAAAATCCATGCCCCTGGGTTTGCACCATTAAATAACTTGTAATTCTTTTTCTGCTTCTAAATGCATTCCCTGACTAAAATCAGCTATGAAATCGGCTAGTACTTGAGATTTTATAGCAGTCCTAGGTTGATAGATGATTTCATATTCACTCAATTCTATAGCCTATTTTGCTAATCTCCCCGATAACTCATGTTTATGCAAAATGTTTCGTAATGGAAAAGTAGTAACCACAACAATGGGATGACATAGAAAATAAGGTCTTAGTTTTTTAGATGCCATTATGAAAGCTAATGCTAACTTTTCTAGTTGTGGATATCGTATTTCAACATCTAGTAAAGATTTGCTTACATAATAGATAAGTGATTGTTTATCTTGGTCCTCACGCATTAAAATAGCACTCACCGCAACTTCTGATACGGCCAAATAGATGAGTAGTTTTTAACCCTCCTTTAGTTTTGCTAATAACGACGGATTTGACAAGTAAGCTTTCAAATTCCTGAGGGCCTGTTGACAATCTTCGTTCCATTCAAAATGATCTTGCTTTTTGAGTGTAGAGAAAAAATTAAAACACTTTTTCGAGGATTTGGGAATAAATCTCCCCAAGGCTGCGATTCTTCCCGTTAACCTTTGAACCTCTTTTTTACTCGTAAGGATGTCAGAGATTTCTTCTATTGCTTTGATCTGAGAAGGATTTACCTCAATGCCACGGTTATAAACAAGAAAACCCAAAAATTTACCTGAGGTAACTCCGAATGCACATTTTTCTGGGTTGAGTTTCATATTAAATTTTCGTAAAATTTCAAATGTAACAGATAAATGAGAAATATGATCATGAGAATTCTGGGTTTTGACGAGCATATCGTCTATATATACCTCCATAGTTTTTTCTAAATGTTCTTGGAACATTTTGATGACCAACCTTTGATAGGTTGCTCCAGCACGAGACCAAAGGACATTACTTTATAACAGTAAGTCTCCATGTCTGTGATGAAAGAAGTTTTTTCTTCATCACTGGGGTCCATTTTTATTTGGTTGTACCCCGAATATGCATCTAAAAACTTAAAAGTTCATGCCCTGCAGTTGCATCAATTAACTGATCTATATGTGAACCCTCCCCGAAATTTTACCCATTTTTAGCATGTAATATTTAGTTTAGGCTTAATATCGCCATTTCAACTAATTTTTACTTTATTTTATTACAAGAAAATGAAATATTACAAAAAAAAGTTTATTAATATTTTGTAGTCATTTTCAATCTTAAAAAAAATACAAAAAAAAAATAGTAACCTGTCTTTATTTTTATAATCTTGAAAACACAAAAAAATAGTTTTATGTTTTATAGTTTGGTTCAATTAATTAAAATTAATTTTATATTTTTATATTGTAATTGTCCATAATTTTAGAAGAAGAAATTAGTTTTAGGTTGGTTTACCCCGTTTTTATAAATCTTATAGTCGATTTTTAGTCTTTGGCCCAAAATCCATAGCCCATAATTATAGGCTCATACCCCTAAACCTAATCCCTACACTATATAATATCCACTATATATACCTAAAAATTGGGGATCATCCACCTAAAGTAACGCCCAAGGAAAAGGGCTGGAAAATCAGTGTCGTAACTACTTCTTCCACACGACTTAGCTTCTTTTTCCTCCATCCCAAAAAATAAAGCAACTTCACCACCTTTAAACCACCAATAGAACTCCATTTTTGTTTAAGAGAGTAACCTGAAAACTCCATGAAAACTAGCCAAGATTCCAGCTCAAACACCATACCGGAACAACCTCCTAAAAAATGCAGCAAAGAGCAGCTGCAAATAGCCCACAAAGCCAGCTGAAAAGCAGCTGCAAAATCAGCGAAAACTACTGAAAAAAATTCCCAAAAAATGCAGTTACATCACACCTTGAAACAGTCCGAATTTTCAGCCAGAAACACATACAAAATCAGCTTGAGAAACACCACGAAAAAAGCCCTCTTTCATGCCTATTAGCATCGAGTTCGAGTTCGCCGATGAGGTTTCCAGTCGTGAGTCTGTCGCGGTTTGTAGTTGTTGTTTAAAATTCTATGGAGTTCCGCTATTATGTTAAAGATGGTTTTACATTAATGAAGTTCGGGTTCGAGGTTCCGCTCGTAGGTCCAATTGGTAGTAGCTCGTTTTATTTTGGGAAAAACTCCTTTTGAGGTCAAGTTTCTATACTCTCCTTATTCTTTCTTGCAAAAGTATATTTTGGTTGGAATCATAATTCAATTTTGATTAAGTAATTCTCTGTTAATGATTTTTGATTCCCTTTATTTGCAGAATACTTTGTCATGTTTGAGTTTTAAATATATTTTTTCTTCCCTTTATTTGTAGTATAATTTGTCATGTTTTGAGCTTTAAATGCTTCTGATAAACTCATGCGAGAATTTATCAAAGACTGTGCATTACTAATTTGGATTTAAAAGTGAGGAGTTAGGTTTAGTGGTAATTGCAGAAGGTTTGGATTATATTTGGGCCTTATGGATATATCCATTTCTTTATTAATTAGTTAGCCCAAGTTCTTCGAATGTCTATGCATGCTCCAAACATATTTGGTCAACTTAATCTACTTAGAATACTTTGTCCAAATAATTCCATAAAATTTTGAGCCTCACGATAATCTCAAAGATTAGAGACATAATTCTAATGCGCAAGGTGCTTTAGGCGCGACTTAGTCTATTACCGTGATTGTGTATACGTTCGCGTAACATAATTACAAATTTATTTTTTAAAAGACTCAAGGTATACGTTCGCACAACCTTAACTAAAATTTGCTTAATAAAATAATCAAAGCGTTATTAATCGTGGAGTATACGTTCGCGTAACTCAATTCTTTAAATATGAATAATTTCCTTAATTAAAAGCGGTAAAAAGATAATTGCACTTAGGTTTTAAAAATGAGTATTTAAACAATTTAGGCCAAATAATAATCACTAAGCGACCGTGCTAGAACCACGGAACCCGGGAATGCCTAATACCTTCTCCCGGATTAACAGAATTCCTTATCTAGAATTTCTGGTTCGCAGACTCTTTAAAATAAAACTTCTTCGATTTGGGATATAAATAAACCGGTGACTTGGAACACCGTAATTTATTCCAAGTGGCGACTCTGATTAAATAAATAATCTCATTTCGAATAATGTCACTTAAATTGGAAAAACTCCCTTATATACCTCCCTCTCGGGGGTATGCGTAAAAAAGGAGGTGTGACAGCTCTGGCGACTCTGCTGGGGCCAGAACCCAGAACTTTCCGGTTCAGGGTTCAAGAATTCGAGCTTGTTAATATGATTTTTATTTGGCTTTATTGTTGATATTACTATATTTTTGTGGACTTAATGTGCTAATTGTCATTTACTGCTTTGATATTACTTGTACTGTATTTAAATGTCTTCTTACGCCACCCACCTGAGTCTTCTGAAAATGGTGCATACGTTCGCGTAACCCGCTTTTTCTGTAGAAACTATTCCAAATAGAGCGAGGCTGGGCAAGCGACAAGACCAGGCAGACTTTAGTGCTCCGGGTACGTCGCCCCCTCCTCGGCCCCAGTTGTCTGCTCGGGTACCCTAAGTCTAGACCACAAACCCCAGGTTTTTAAACTTAGAATAACGCAACCTCATGTCGGATCCCTAGTAGGAAAGATTTTTTGCATCACGTGCATTTGACTTAGGGGGCTCAACACAGGGGTTGGGTCCATCTAGGACAGGTGTACCCCAAAAAGACCATCCTGATGCAATCTACGTGCTTTGTGAATATTTATCTCGGCTTGCATGTTGACCGTTTAATAAAGAGAAAAACCAAGAGTGAGGATAGAAAATTTACACGGTTTCTAAAAATCTTGGTATTTGAAAATATGTCGAAACTCTGCTAGATTTTTGAAAATAAAAAAAAAAAAAATTGTATTTCAAGAAGAGTGAGTCAAATATCTTATATTTTTTCAAAACTGACCGAACTACGCGGGTGTGATTCTCACCGAATATGAGATACGTATGCAAACCTCATCGGTTCCGGCCCCAATTAAAAAAAAATCCAAAAATATTTTTCTTTAGTTCCTTCTTTAAAAATCTTATTTAGAAAATTCAAAAAAAAAAGTAAAAGTAGTTTTTTTAAAACTAAAAAAAATAAATCTTCTTTCTAATATCTTTCATGCGAAAAAAGGAAAAATCAATAAAAATCTAAATCTAAAATACGGATTTTCTTCATTTTGAAGTTTTTTTTTTTCAAAAAAAAAACAACAACAAAAATCCAAAAAAAAATAAGAAACAAAAATCCAAAAATACTCTTTTCTTCTTTAGAAGTCTTTCTGTTGTAAGTCAATAAAAAATATGAAAAAATAATAATTTTGAAGTCCAAAAAATATTTTTGCTTTTCTTTAGAAATACTCTTGTAAATAAATAAAAGCTCAGAAATACAAAATATTTTTCTTAAAAAAAAAAAAATTTCGAAAATTAAGAGGTTACATCCAAAATCAAAAAATATTTTCTTTCTTCCTTAGAAAATAGAAAATAAATAAAAATTCAAACGAAAAATATTTTCTTTTTACTTTGGGTGTCATTTTTAGAAGTCCTTCTTCCAAAATAAAATCAAGATCAAAATCAAAATAAAAAAAAAATCTCTTTCTTCTTTTAAAGCATTTTTTAGAAAATTCCAAAAAAAAAGAAAAAAAATCAAAAATCAAATAAAAAAAATGTTTTTCTTTTTCTTAAAGCTTTCATCGTCTAAGTTTTATAAAAAGTAAACAAAAAAATAGCTTACTTACTCCATTCTCGATCTTCCCAAACTACGCAAAATTTGATTCATTCGGGGTCATGATACGTAGTCAATCCCCATCGGATTCGATCATAGCCATAAATAAATTGGGTGAAAAATAAACTGGAAAAAAATAGTGAAAAAAAGAAAGAAAAAGAAAAAAAAGTGACAAACAAAAAGAGAAAGAGAGTGCCAAAAAAGAACAGCAAAAACAAAACTCAAGAGTGATAAGAGAGAAACATTGATTGAAGAAAAGAGGTCCATATTGAAAAGTTAGTTAAGGCCGGGATGAAACATGCAACCGTTCAAACCATGGTAGAAGTATTTAACCGTTAGGTGCATTGCATCCCAACGTGCGATTTCCTATATGTTAATTGTTTCAAAACTTATAAGGTTGTTAAATGTGCAAACTAGCCAGGTTTTGTTGGTTGGTTTTGTTGGTAGTCTAGCCTCCTCTCCTTTAAAAGATCCAAAGACACAGATGGCCTCCGCAAGTAATCTATCGATCATCAGTTCTGGGGATAGCCCGGCATCGACTATTCTGCAGCTAGAATCAGCAGTTGCTGAAGAGAATAAGATGTTGCGTCTCCGTATAATGGAGATGTGGGACGCCTGGTCTAATGGTAGGGAACCGCCAAGTTCAATTTCTGGGATCCTTGAGTTGATGCCTAGGTTAGGAGAGGTTACCAAGGACCATATGCCCAACCTGCTCATCCCATGCGGGCACCCTCCAATGTCCTCCAATGATCCTGGCATGCTTTCTGTGGTTCGTCCCCAGGCACCAGCTTCAAGGGCACCGCTCCCAATGTTTATATTTCAGGGTTCGCAATTTCAACCAGAAATAACATATGTGACCCCATACTCTTTCACTCAACCTCCGCAATATGATCTCTCAGCGGGGAAAGAAAAAGTTGTTAAAAATCCCGAGAAAGAGGAAATGGCTCAGAAGATGAAGAGCCTGGAACAAAGCCTGAAAAACATGCAAGGTCAGAGTGGTCAAAAGAGTGTCTCATACTCTGACCTCTGTATGTTTCCCCATGTCCACCTGCCAGTTGGCTTCAAGATGCCAAAATTGGAGAAGTACAATGGGCACGGAGACCCGGTTGCTCATCTGAAACGATATTGTAACCAGTTGAGGGGTGTTGATGGAAAAGAGGAGCTGCTAATGGCCTATTTTAGGGAAAGCCTCATCGGAATCGCTTTTGAGTGGTATACGAATCAAGAAATTACTCATTGGCATGTGTGGGATGATATGGCTCTCGAATTTGTCTGCCAGTTCCAATATAATGTGGACATCGCTCCCGATAGAAATTCCTTGTCCAATTTGAAAAGGAAAACCGCAGAAAGCTTCCGCGAATATGCTGTCAAATGGCGTGAGCAAGCTGCCAGGGCAAAGCCTTCAATGGATGAAATTGAAATGGCCATTGTCTTTCTGCAGGCCCAAGAGGCTGACTACTTTCAGAACATGATGTCTGTTGTGGGTAAGCCACTTGCTGAGGCTATCAAAATCGGGGAAATGGTTGGAAACGGTTTAAAAATAGGTCGAATCTTGAGTCATGATGCTTTTAAGGCCACATCACAGTCTGCTCATAATGGTTCGGAGAGTTTGATAAACAGAAATGGGAGTGAAGAGGGAGTCATGATGCCTTCAAGCTCGACGGGGGCCCGCAAGTCATTCAACCAATCATACATCCCTCCTATCGTCCCACCATACGATTATCCCCTTCAAGATGATACTTATGCCGTGGCACCGCCTCCCTATGCAGTGATGAGCGCGGAATCTTACACGCAACCACAATATTATACACAAAACCGAGCTCCATCTCCCATAAATGCCCATCCTTACCAAACTCCATATAATCCTCAACCAAAGGATCCCCAATACAATCCTCGCCCAAGAGAGCTTTTTAGAAAGAATCAGTTCACCCCTATTGGTGAATCATATTCAAGCTTGTTCCAAAAGCTAATCAGGCTAAATCTATTGCAGCCAGTGGCCCCGAACCGGCCGAACCCCGAGTCCCCCTCGCATCGAGCTGATGCTATATATGAATACCACTCTGGAGCAGTGGGACACAGTACAGAGGACTGTTGGACCCTCAAAAGGGCAGTTGAAGATTTTATTGAAGCTGAAAGAATCATTTTTGGGATGAAGAAGCTCCTAATGTGATGAACAATTTTTTGCCTGCCCACAACGGCGGGCCAATAGTCGGAATGATTCGTAAAGCTGAGGAATTTGATCCGGCACTGAAGGCCACTGCAGCCATTGCCGAGACAGAAGAAAAGCCAAAAAATGGTCGCCAAACTTGAAAGTTCCCCATCAGACGGGAGTCTCGGTAGCCAGTCTTGCTATCCTTTTTGTGTCCGGATTATCTCAGGGTGCGACCCGGATGTTTTACTTTATTGTCTTACTTTCTGATGTAAACCCTTCTATCTTCAAAATTGAAAAAAAAAATCAAAACAAAATCAGATGAAATTAATACTTCATTGTCGAGGAGTGTCTCTTTTCTTAACCTTGTCATTTTTCTTATTCTCTTTTCAGTTTTGTTAAATGCAGATTTCAATAACATGACATGCTTGCGGACTTCATGCCCAGATTCCAAACCGCTGTCAGACTTCGAAATAATGAATCAAGGGTCGAAATGCAAAGAATATAAGTTTGAGGAAGTAAAACAAAGAATTGGAACAATTGAAGGAAAATTGGTTCGCGGGTTGGAAAGGTCCATACATTGCAACAAGAGTACTATCCAAAAGAGTGCGTTGTACTTGGGACACATCAAAGGAAATGACCCTGAAACAAGTCTCAATGCGGATGCAGTGAAAAGGTACTATGTTGGATCCTCCATATAGTTCTAATATTCTCCGATTGGGATGATGAAGGCTTTCATTCTCGCTACCCAAACACTATCAACCCTTTGCAAACCCTTTGAGTCGGCTCCCATTCTTTGACTACCCTCTTTGGAACCTCTCTTTGGAACCTAAAAGTGTTATTGAAAAATGAAATTTAAAAAAAAAAAGAAAAAAAAGAAAAAAAAAAGAAGAAAAAGAAAAGAAAGATACAAAAAAAAAAAGGAAAGGAAGAAAAGACAAAGAAAATGGAAAAACCAAAGAAAAACAAAGAGGAAAAAAAAGGAAATGAAATGAAAAATGAAGGAGAAAGAAACATAAAAACAAAACAAAATATTTTCCCTGAACTACGTTTGACTTGATTCCGAAAGGATACGTCTCTTTCTAGGGTTCAGTCACACCAAATCAAAAATACCCAAAGTCCCCTAAAAAATGAAACTGGGGCAAGAGTTATAATGGTTCGGCAATGATCCTACCCAAAATATTCCAAAGTTGTAATTCAATCTCAATTCTTTTTACCCCCAACCTTGTTCAAGTCCTTCTGATCAATCGGCAAAGAGGTTCAAAATGGGAGGATGGAGTTATTTGGATTTGATACAACAAAATAAGAGGAATAAAATGAGAGAGTCTTATTGGTGAAAATCCACACGGGCACCGTAAGGCGATGGTAAGCAGAGAAATTCAAAATGAGAGAGTCTTATTAGTGAAAACCCACACGGGCACTATAAGGCGATGGTCAGCTAGTGAAAACCTGCAAAGAGCCACACTGATTGAAAAGGAGATCCTCACAACCATCGACATCGACAAAATCCTGGCAAGGTTTCTCGAATTTTGAAGTAGAAGTTGTGATGAATTTCTGAGAGTCGGTCGGTTTAAACAGATCAGGCATCCAGTCCAAAAGGCATGTCATGTTCATTGAAGTCCGTATGTACTCCGAATAAGTCCTTCTTTCCTCTCCCCGAAAGAGATACCTCTCGTTTAAATTCATTGCCTGTCCATTATTTATTTTTCCTTGAATCCCTTTCGGTCTAACTCTATTTAGGAATTGAGACAAAGAAGGGATGGCAAGACTGATTTATTCGTTTGATATGAGCCAATGTGCAGAAAGGCACCCAGCCTAGCCAAGGGCATCAAGTCGACCCCGACTAGCCATGACGACCGATGCTTCGAAACCAAAACTCTTGGAAGGAGAACATCAAATTGAAGTGCCTATAGGCAAATGAAGTTGAAAAGGTTAAGTCCCTCTTGGCTAACCATCTCGGCAAAGGTTTGAAAAGCCAAGGTGTCCCAAATGCTCTGAAATTGAAGTTGGAAAAAGAAGCCGAAAATGAAAGGCATACGAAGGCGAAATAAAGTTGAGGGTTGAGTTCCACCGACCAACCATCATGGCGAAGTCTGGAAAAATCAGAGGTTCTCTAGGGCCTGAAATGAATCGATCCTCAGGAGAAAATAGTTGTAGTTGAGATCTTCATCAAAGAAGTTGGGCTGGGATCAAGCAATTGAGACGATCAAGACCAAAAAACCAACCACCGTTTCAAACTAACTATTGTTCTTTGTTGAAAATTTGAAACAGGTGCAATCCAAGCAATCGTGCAAAAAGCAGGTGCAACCCAAAAGGGAAAAGAAATGTGCAAACGTTGAAACATGTTTGAAGCAGGGAACCGACCCAAAAGGGAAGTTTTCCTCAAACTCTTTCATGCGTTTTATCAAACAAAAGTAAAAAGAAGAAAGAAATAAGAAGAAGTGAAATAGAAAAATTTCAAAAAATAATGGTAGCATAGGGCCCTTTCCCTATATATCCCGGCATAACCCGTGGACCTCCTTGGCATAACCCAAGGAGCTTTTTTCTTTCAATCCCGGCATAACCCGTGGACTTCCCTGGCATAACCCAATGACCTTTTTATTTTATCCCAGCATAACCCGTGGACTTCCTTGCCATAACCCAAGGACCTTTTTTCTTTTATCCCAGCATAACCCGTGGACCTCCTTGCCATAACCCAAGAACCTTTTTTCTTTTATCCTGGCATAACCCGTGGACCTCCCTGGCATAATCCAAGGAGCCATTTTCTTTCAAACCCGGCATAACCCGTTGTCTTTCAATCCCGGCATAACCCAAGGAGCCTTTTTCTTTCAATCCCGGCATAACCCGTGGACCTCCCAGGCATAACCCAAGGAGCCTTTATCTTTCAATCCCGGCATAACCCAAGGGGCCTTTTTCTTTTAATCCCGGCATAACCCGTGGACCTCCCTGGCATAACCCAAGGAGCCTTTCTCTTTTAATCCCGGCGTAACCCGTGGACCTCCCTAGCATAACCCAATGAGCCTCTCTCTTTATCCCGGCATAACCCGTGGACCTCCCTGCATAACCCAAGGACCTTTTTTCTTTCAATCTCGGCATAACCCGTGGACCTCCTTGGCATAACCCAAGGAGCCTTTTTCTTTCTATCCCGACATAACCAGTAGACCTCCCTGGCATAACCCAAGGAGCCTTTCTCTTTCAATACCGGCATAACCCGTGGACCTCCCTGGCATAACCCAAGGAGCCTTTTTCTTTCAATCCCGGCATAACTCGTGGACCTCCCTGGCATAAACCAAGGAGCCTTTTTCTTCTTTCTTATCCCGGCATAACCCGCGGATCTCCCGGGCATAACCCAAGGAGCCTTTTTTCTTTCAATCCCTGCATAACCCGTGGACCTCTCTGGCATAACCCAAGGAGCTTTTTTTTTTCAATCCCGGCATAACCCATGGACTTACTTGGCATAACCCAAGGACCCTTCTTCTTTCAATCCCGGCATAACCCGTGGACCTCCCTGGCATAACCCAAGGAGCCTTTTTCTTTCAATCCCGGCGTAACCCGTGGACTTCCCTGGTATAACCCAAGGACCTTTTCTTTTATCCCGGCATAACCCATGGACCTCCCCGACATAACCCGAGGACCCCTTTTTCTTTTCCGGCATAACCCAGTCATTTTTCCAACATAACCTGGCAATCTTCCCAATTCAGGACTGCATTCCTTATTCCCAAGGAAACACAATCCTGATTTTTATTGCTTTCAATGAAGAAGTAGTTTAGATTTGTGTTTCAAACAACTCGCGAAATTTTCCTAGTAAAAACTGGGGCAGAAAAATTTCGTTCGTTTGCTTGTTTTGGTGTTTGAGCAGGTTTTACCTCAAGGCACAGGGTTCGAGATAATCGAAAGAATGAGTCTCAATCCACAATAAAGAAAAGAAGAAAAATAACAAAAAAAAAGTGAACTCAAAGTGCTGAAGCGGAGAAGGACGCGAACTGTTCAAGATATGATTGAAGTCACAAGCTTCGTATGTCCAGCCTTGATCCAAAGCTGAAGAAAGAACCAGAACCTACAGCTAACGAGCATCAAGATTCAGATCGGAGTCTGCAGCAAGACCTAGTCAAGACTCAAGATCAAGCTTCAAGAGATTTATAGATAGGAATCTTGTAACTCGTAGCTAATAGACTTAGTTAGTCTTTTAATTTTGATTTTGCTGTAATAAACGGGACCGCGAACCGGAACCTCGACGGCACCTCGCTCGGCTCTTAACCTCGGCACTCCATCACCTCATTCACTTCTGAACTACACGTGGCCTGATTCCTTTATAGCCAAGGATATGTAGGCAGCTCAGATACCAAGGCTCGGTCACATTCTCCTTTCTTCTTTCTTTTGGTCTCCTTAAATAAGGGTCGGGTCAAAAACCTGTCTAGTCATTCTTTGTCTGAAAACTGTTCGCGTTTCCAATAAAAGAGGGGCAGCTGTTGACATGTGAACCCTCCCCGAAATTTTACTCATTTTTAGCATGTAATATTTAGTTTAGGCTTAATATCGCCATTTCAACTAATTTTTACTTTATTTTATTACAAGAAAATGAAATATTACAAAAAAAAGTTTATTAATATTTTGTAGTCATTTTCAATCTTAAAAAAAATACAAAAAAAAAATAGTAACCTGTCTTTATTTTTATAATCTTGAAAACACAAAAAAAATAGTTTTATGTTTTATAGTTTGGTTCAATTAATTAAAATTAATTTTATATTTTTATATTGTAATTGTCCATAATTTTAGAAGAAGAAATTAGTTTTAGGTTGGTTTATCCCGTTTTTATAAATCTTATAGTCCATTTTTAGTCTTTGGCCCAAAATCCCTAGCCCATAATTATAGGCTCATACCCCTAAACCTAATCCCTACACTATATAATATCCACTATATATACCTAAAAAATGGGGATCATCCACCTAAAGTAACGCCCAAGGAAAAGGGCTGGAAAATCAGTGTCGTAACTACTTCTTCCACACGACTTAGCTTCTTTTTCCTCCATCCCAGAAAATAAAGCAACTTCACCACCTTTAAACCACCAATAAAACTCCATTTTTGTTTAAGAGAGTAACCCGAAAACTCCATGAAAACTAGCCAAGATTCCAGCTCAAACACCATACCGGAACAACCTCCTAAAAAATGCAGCAAAGACCAGCTGCAAATAGCAGCAGCTGCAAAATCAGCGAAAACTACTAAAAAAAATTCCCAAAAAATGCAGCTACATCACACCCTTAAACAGTCCGATTTTTCAGCCTGAAACACATACAAAATCAGCTTGAGAAACCTCATGAAAAAAGCCCTCTTTCATGCCTATTAGCATCGAGTTCGAGTTCGCCGATGAGGTTTCCAGTCGTGAGTCTGTCGCGGTTTGTAGTTGTTGTTTAAAATTCTATGGAGTTCCGCTATTATGTTAAAGATGGTTTTACATTAATGAAGTTCGGGTTCGAGGTTCCGCTCGTAGGTCCGATTGGTAGTAGCTCGCTTTATTTTGGGAAAAGCTCCTTTTGAGGTCCAGTTTCTATACTCCTTGTTCTTTCTTGCAAAAGTATATTTTGGTTGGAATCATAATTCAATTTTGATTAAGTCGTTCTCTGTTAATGCTTTTTGATTCCCTTCATTTGCAGAATACTTTGTCATGTTTGAGTTTTAAATATTTTTTTTATCCCCTTTATTTGTAGTATAATTTGTCATGTTTTGAGCTTTAAATGCTTCTGATAAAGTCATGCGAGAATTTATCAAAGATTGTGCATTACTAATTTGGATTTAAAAGTGAGGAGTTAGGTTTAGTGGTAATTGCAGAAGGTTTGTATTATATTTGGGCCTTATGAATATATCCATTTCTTTATTAATTAGTTAGCCCAAGTTCTTCGAATGTCTATGCATGCTCCAAACATATTTGGTCAACTTAATCTACTTAGAATACTTTGTCCAAATAATTCCATAAAATTTTGAGCCTCACGATAATCTCAAAGATTAGAGACATAATTCTAATGCACAAGGTGCTTTAGGCGCGACTTAGTCTATTACCGTGATTGTGTATACGTTCGCGTAACATAATTACAAATTTATTTTTTAAAAGACTCAAGGTATGCGTTCGCGCAACCTTAACTAAAATTTGCTTAATAAAATAAACAAAACATTATTAATCGTGGATACGTTCGCGTGACATGATTTTTGACGCGCCAAAAGAAAAGAGTATACGTTCGCGTAACTCAATTCTTTAAATACGAATAATTTCCTTAATTAAAAGCGGTAAAAAGATAATTGCACTTAGGTTTTAAAAATGAGTAGTTAAATAATTTAGGCCAAATAATAATCACTAAGCGACCGTGCTAGAACCACAGAACCCAGGAATGCCTAACACCTTCTCCCGGATTAACAGAATTCCTTATCTAGAATTTCTGGTTCGCAGACTCTTTAAAATAAAACTTCCTCGATTTGGGATATAAATAAACCGGTGACTTGGAACACCGTAATTTATTCCAAGTGGCGACTCTGATTAAATAAATAATATCATTTCGAATAATGTCACTTAAATTGGAAAAACTCCCTTATATACCTCCCTCTCGGGGGTATGCGTAAAAAATGAGGTGTGACAATACTAATCCTAAAATCATAAAAGATCACATTGAAAAGGAAAACTATTTTGTAATTTGATCACCATTAAACTTGTATTTAAGTAATATATTTTAATGATCAAAACGCTCATTTCACTCAAGTTCTATAGGTTTGGTTAGTTGTCGTTTCTTTTCTTTTTTGTTTTGCCTTTTGTTTTGGTTGTGATTCAAGCCTTATTAATTGTGATGTTTCTTTTCGCTTGCTTGCTTGCTTTATTTGTTTTGTTAGTAATTTTAGTCTCATAGTCCTATGTATATATTATATGACTGATGAAATATCCAAATCTATTACTTTTGAATTACATAATTGAGTATTGTTTTTGATTGATTTTTTTTTTGCTGGTTATATTGTATTGAAATGATTTCTTTATTAAGTCTTTCAAGTTCTGCGTTCGATAGAAATTATCAATTATAACTCACAGGTTTTCGGTTGGAGGATTTCTAAGTACTCCTTTGTGCCATGAATATGAAATCCGACAAGGTTTTATTCGAGGTATTCAATTTCATCTAATGAACATAGATATTCTTAATTAGCTTAGTCTTCCAGTATGTTCGGGTGTTCTTTACGAACAATTCAATCACATAGTGCTCTCTTTTGTTTGCTAATTACAATAACTTAGTTTGTTCCACGATGTTTGGACAAAGAGTCTGAGTCGGTCCGGATCTCTAACACAGAATTAGGGTAGAAAAACTTTAATTTTCGATATTTCACTCTAAATATAAATATAAAAACACACACATTTACATAACTACACAATTACAAAAGTTAAACACTCTTTGGATGTTGAAGATTTTTTAGAAGGCTATAACAGTTAACAAATTCAAAAATTTATTTTCGATTCCCACTTCTTTTAGACATCACTTTCTCTTTAAAATTTATATCGTCATATTTTGTAATGAATAAAATTGTACTCATTATTAATGCTTAAATTTATGAAAAATATTTAGTTATTCAAAGTCAATTATGCATATGGCATTTTAACATCCAAATTATAGAATTTTGACTATTTAAATAAACAAAAAGAAAAAAGAAAAAGTTGTTATAAATATATTATATTATGGATGTTTATACTCCGTTGTAAATAAGCTTCCTGAAGAAGCTTATCCATATGGGACTCCGCAGTAAATATGTTTATCTATTTAGTACTCTATTAGAAATAAGCCTCCTGAAGAAGCTTATCATTTCAGTATCCGGTTATGGATAAACATTACCCCCAGTAGAAGATTATCCATACCGGGTATAATAAGTTTATCCTTTCAGTATCCGGTTATAGATAAATATTA
>MU712117.1:5262-64980 GCA_026770625.1 Nicotiana glauca | reverse complement strand
AGCTTACACAGCAGCTTGCAGTAGCAGCTTACACAGCAGCTTCCTTTCTTCTATAAATAAAAGAGTTTTCAGCTCATTATGTACATCAGTTTGAATTCGAATAATATATCAGTCTCTCTCTATACTTGTCTTTACATTACAGTCTTTATTTTATAACAAAAGTAAGCTAAAGTCGCGATTTTATTTTAAAATTTGCTTTTTATGCACGCCAAGTATCTTTTCTATTAATGTTGTTTGGCGTCAATTAATGATTGTTCTTCAAAAAGTAATTGTTGGATAAAATTGTGCTAACATTAAATCCTCCTTCTAACACAAACTTATAATATGGAAGCAAAATAGTAATTTAAATATTCTAATATTTAAGATTTTATAATCAACTAAAATCATGCATCCTAAATAATTACCTTTTTGGCCTTTTGAATATCTATCTTATTTTCACTTTATCTTACTGTAAATTATTTGGCCTTTATATTGTGTCACGATTTTATTTAACAATCTAAGCTTGCTATCAAATTTATCATTTTCAAAAACTTACATATTTGATATTAACTTTTACTTTATAACTAAAATATACTTTAATGAATTTTAATAGTATGTAATTTAAAAAAAATTGCTCAAAGACTAAAAAATTTAAATCAACTAAATTTTGTGCGTTGAATCCTTCTTTGATTTATATAAGTTCAATATTAAATATCTTGTATAATATCAGCTGTTACTCCTTGGATTTTTTCTTATTCATAATTATATTTATAAATGGATCAGAATTAAAACTAATTATTTTATATAAATTAGTTATCTTAGTACGGATAAAAAAGAAAAATATAGAGAAAGACTTTTTGTGAAAAATTATGTTTCATTCTTTGGTTATTTACAAATACAAATACAAATACAAATACAGATACTACTTGCTATTATTAGATATATCTTCTCCCAATATTGAGATATATCTTCTCACAATATTAATAAAAACTTTAATATATCTGTCATTTGCGTGAATATATATATATATATAATTTTTAACAATTATGTCAATATTATTAAATAATATGTTTGAGTTATTGAATAAATTTTAAACAATATAAGTTCTTAAAAATAATGAATATTAATCTCACTAAGCTAGCTTAATAAAATTATTGAGAGAGCTAGCTTAGTGAAATTAAAATTTATTATTTTAGAATTTTATAATATTTATATTTATTCAATAACTCAAACACATTATTTAGTAATATCTATATAATTTTTAAAAATTATATATTTATTGATATAGGTACACGCGCAAAGCGCGTACCCTAAGACTAGTTGCTTCTTAAAAGGCTCTCACTCCATTATTAGTATTTTCAATTAAGGGATTTAATTACATCATTTCCTTTTTTATTCCTCTTTTCTTCTCTCTCTTTTTTTTAACATCAAAATCCCTTTATCTACATGTAGAACCTCCATTTCTCTCTTCCTACTATTGTCGACAGCTTTTTATTATTAAAAAAAATTGCCAATTGCATCGTTCTTTTGCTTTTGTTGGGAGACCGGAGAAAACTGAAAATGAAGAGATATTCAGATTGTTGCTAGAATTATTTCCAATGTCGTTCCATTAAAATGTTTTGAAGTTTTGAATTCGATATTCATTTTTTCAGATTTTATAATTTATTTGGTTTGGATATTCTTGCAAATAATTGAGAATATTCTTTCGAGTTTATATATCAATTTTTGAAGAGAGCTTAGTTAAGTATAGAGTTGGTTTTAGGAGAAATTTCATATTGAAACTCGGAAAAAAAATTTGCAGGAATTGTATGATAACTGTATCATAATTGTATTTGAATTGTATCAAATACATCAATGCCTAAAAAATAATTGTATTGTACTTGTATCACAATTGTATCTAACTTATATCTGGTACATTAATATCCAAAATGATACTTGATACAATGCTAATAAATTAATATACAAGTATCATACATTTGTGGTACAAACTGCAAACTTGTTCCCGAATTCACAACCGCTCGCAACAATATACAAAGAATATAAATTAATATACATTTGTATACAATTCTTATAACAACTACAATCACAATGCATTTATGAAAATTGTGATACAAATCTTGCCTTCTTCAAGTTTTAATCACAACTCTACGCTAAAAATTAAATATAATTGTATTATTATTGTATTAATAATGGATCAAGTATTGTTTTGGGTATTATTGTATCATATACAGGTCACATACAATTAAGATATAATTTTAAAACAAATCTGATACAATTATCATAGAATTCAGATTTTTACCTATCAATGAAGAGAGCAATTGCAAATCGAAATTGAAACCCGTAAAATTTTAGCAAAGATGATCAAAATTCAACCCGTAAAATTTTAGTGAAGAGATAGCAATTTGGGAAGATTTCTATAGAAAAGTCATATAATTCAAGGATGCCGAGAACGATAGAGTCGAACGAACTTTCGTTAATGTATAAAATATAGATTAAGTGGACCACTTTCAACAGAAAACAAATGTTACGAATAATCCACTATTTTACAATTACCTTAGAGGACTCGGACTATTAGAAAGTTGAAGCAATAAACAAGCTGTGCAATTGTGAGATACTATGATTATATATATAGAGAGCAAAATGCCAAACCTTTAAACCAGAGAGGGAATGGAGAAAACGTTAGCTTTTCTAATAGTGTAATTTGCAATTTTCTGGGCAGTAACTCTTACAAGACGATCGCAATTGGTAATTTGTCACAAAACCGCATTGTGAATGGCGACTTAAAGTGTGTATTTGATATGCGTTTACAAATCATATTCTGGAAATGCATTTTACAATCGCGTTTCTTACTGGGTAAAAAAAAGTGGGAAAAAAAAAATCAAGTGAAAAAAATGGTATTTGAAAATTAGAGTTGTGTTTAGACATGAATCCTCATAAGGTAGGGGTAAGGTCTGTATACACACTATCCTCCCCAGATCATACAGTGTGGGATATTACTGGGTATATTGTTGTTGTTGTTTGGACATGAATATAATTTTCGGTTGTTTTTGAGTAATATGAGTGAGTTTTGAAAGCAACTTTTTGAAGTTTTTTAAATTTTTGAAAATTCTAAAATTCATTTTCAAGTGAAAATTGAAAAATTTTTATGGCCAAACACTGATTTAAAAAAAAAGTGAATTCTTTTCAAAAAAAAGTAATTTTTTTTAATGTCCAAACGGGTTCTTAATCTCGGTCACGTTCATGAATGCAATTTGCAAACGAAGTTGCATTAATGGAATGTATTTTACGAATCGTATTCAGGTGATGCGCTTTACAAATCGGATTCAGGAATGCTTTTTACAAATCGCAGTAGCTAATGCGTTTTACAAATCGTATCATTGTTTAGACAAATTTGCCGAATGCGTTTAAACCAATAACCTCTTGTATACCATGTTGAATTGTGTATCATCTCGGTTAAAAATTTAAGTTGTTAAAGAGAATCGATTTGTAGTTAAAGCAACTACTATGCTTCGGTCCCAAATAAGTTAGGGTCAGATTATATGAATCCTAACTTACCATGATTTTCCATTAAAATTAATCTCAAACAAACAATATACATCAAAACTAAAATATCAAACGCATTATAGTATATTTTAATTACTTAATTATATTATTTCTCAACATGTCGATAGCGTTTTGGGGCCATTTGTTACCACCTTAGATGACCTTCAAGAGAAGAAGTTTGAATCAACGAGCAATGATGTTGAATTTGCTAATGATTCATGCATTGTGAATATGCATTAGCGGAAACGTAAAAGAAAGAACACAAGATTTAACGTGGTTCAGCTCAAAATAATCCTACGTCCACCAGAGAACAGTTATTTTTTTAATATTAACAAAGGAATGAGAGATTTTCCAATTACACTTAAGAGAATTTCTCTCTTAACTATCTACTCACTACAATGTATTGTATTATTTTTGGGATGATTTCTACAAATGAAGGAGCGCATCTATTGATAGAGATAAAGACCTCCTCTTAATATCATTGGTGACATCAAACTACCTGACATCAAAGGAGGAAGCTTCCTCCTAGCATCTACAACCAACTATTTTCACCAACTCTTCCAATTGGCATGTCATTGTTGACTAAACATAAACCAACATTTTCAATCTCCACCTTGATTCGCGTTTTGAGCGTGCATGTGAACAACTCTGGCCAAAACTTCTTAGCTTACTGGGCAACCCCGTTGTAAGAAACAATAAGAATCAAACCATTGTTGAACATACCACTTCCTCTTAGTAACTGTTCTCTTCGGAGTTGCATCAGTTGATGCACACCCCCGCCAAGTCCTTGCAGCGTGCAAACTTAGTAAGCGGGACTATCTTGGTCAACATGTCTGCAGCATTATCGTCTGTGATAACCTTCACGACTTTGATAGTTCCGTCATTAACAACATCTCGAATAAAATGAAATCTGACATCAATGTGTTTAGTGCGCTCATGAAATCTCTGATTTTTCATTAGATGAATAGCACTCTACCTATCACATCTAAGAGTTGATTCCAGCTGAACCAAACTCAATTCCGCTACTAAACTTTTCAATCAGATAGCTTCCTTCACCGCCTCCGTTGCTGCCATATATTCTGCTTCTATCGTAGACAAAGTGACAATCGACTGCAGAGTCGACTTCTAACTAACGGCACTGCCAATGATGGTAAAGATGTATCCAGTTGTGGACCTTCTTCTGTCAAGATCTCCTATATAGTCAGAATCCACATAACCGAGAATTGAAATACCTCCACCACTTTTTCGAAAGGTCAGACCAACACCAGAAGCTTCTTTGAGATATCTCAATATCAACTTGACAGCTTCCCAATGCCTCTTTCCTGGGCTGGAAATGTATCTGCTTACCACACTTACAGATTGAGCAATATCTGGATGTGTGCATACCATAGCATACATAATGCTACCAACTGCACTGGTATAAGGAATCTTTGACATATGCTCCATCTCATCCTCGGACTAAGGCATTTGTGACTCTGAAAGTTTAAAATGAGGAGCGAATGGTTTACTTACAGGCTTGCATGTATGCATATTGAATCTCTCGAGAACCGTTTCAATATACCTCTTATGAGAAAGATGTACAACACCGTCTTCTCTTGAAATCTCCATATCAAGGATTTTCTTTGCAGCTCCTAAATCCTTCATGTCAAATTCCTTACTCAACATTTTCTTCAAAGCATTTATCTCTGTAATGTTGTTAGCAACAATAAGTATATCATCAATATACAACAGTAAATAAATCATTGAGTTACCAGACATCTTCTTGTGATATACACAACTATCAAATGCATTCCTTGAGAATTCATGTGTAGTCATGAATGCATCAAATCTCTTGTACCACGATAACTGTAATTTTAACACGTTTTATGCCCATACTTGCCTATGCTTTATGTATGAATTGCCATAAAATAGACCTAGAATGCTTACAAGTTGCGCTTGATTGCAGGTTTGAGCGACAAGATGACAAACGTCAAAAATCGGTTCTAAACGGAGTGAAACTTGCTCAAGTGTCAAAGAACATTAAAGTAAGGACATTCAGAACTTGGTGCGGACCGCACCATCATGACATGTGGTCGCACCAAAGAGATTCAGAAAGTTGCCTTTTATCAATCACAAGCGGTGCGACCGCGGTCAAGCTCACGCGGTCCGTGCCCAATCAATGCGGCTGCATTACCGGTTCACGCGAACTGCACCACAAGAGTTCAGAGATCATCACAAGTCATTCATGTGGCTGTATTACAAGTTCATGCGGTCCGCGCCAGTCATCACGCGGCCGCATTCCATCATTATGCAGTCCGCATCAACATCTCCAGAGAGCAAGTTTCAGAAGTCAAGCAACCTAGTGCGGCCACGTGCCAACTTTGTGCAGTCCGCACTGACCCTGCAGGGGCATTTTTATCCAGTTTTTCCAGCCCACTATAAATAGAACATTTGCCATTTTAGGTCAAGTTTTTACGATACGGAACAGTGGTTGCACTCGTGAGACATATGTTTTAGCCTATTTTTGGCATTTTAGCTTTATTTCATCATAATTATTGTAGTTTTACGTTAGAAATTAATTAATATGGTTGTTTCTTCTTCTATTTCTTCTTTAATTATGTCTAGCTAATCCCATTAGCTAGGGTTGTGGCTCAACCCTAGTATGGGTAATTGATGGGTATTGTTTCTTAATGATAGATTGATATCAGGAGTTCGTTATTTGGGTTAATTTTATGCTTTAATTAAGGATTGGCGGTTGCAAACATTGATTCTAGCTTAGTGGGTTTTGACTCTTCTTGAGAAAGAGAGTCTATGACCCCAAAATTGACCCAACAAGGAATTAGGATGGACCCATTAGAAATGGTAGTCCCAATTAACGGGTTAAACCTCGAGAGAGTAATCACCCTACTTGAACCCTAGTTGTCTGGTATAATTGGCCTACCCAATTGGTCTCGAGAGAATCAATTAGGCAAAATCGCTCTCTCTACCGAGAGGTGTGAGAGTGGGTACAATTTGTGCAATGGTTATAGCATTGATCCCAAATATGTCAATCTATTATTAGTAGTTTCTATTTGTTAGTTAACCACCTAGGTGATGCCATGACCCTAGTGCCTTTCTCTATCTTAATTACAACTTAGAAAATATTTCTTTAGCATAATTTAGTCTTACCTTTAGTTGATAATAGTAGTTGATAAAAAGAAAACCCAAAAATGTTAGAAGTGCAATTAGAAGCACAAATGCATTCCTAGTCTATACAAATATGCAACTCCATTCCAAGCTCCCTGTGGAAGATCGACCCCGATACCACTATTCGGGTAAAAGTTTTAGCGCCCTCTCTTCCTACCGTTGTTTAAGGTTGAGTTTACCGGCGATCACTTTTTGGCACCGTTGCCGGGGAGCTTACGGTGTTGACTATCTGTGTAGCTATTTTTGTGTTTTGCTTTTCTTTCCTTCTTTTTACTAACTTTATTTGTGTCGATCCATCAGGTACACATGGCTCTAAACGGAAATGACCCTCTTGGCAATGCCTTGGCGGGGGAGGAGGTTGAAGATGTTGAACAAGATGAGTTTCTGGTACCTCAAGTACCACGGAGAGGTAGAAATGCCAATGCAAATCCAAATGACCAAATCCCAGAACCTCCTCCACCACCGCCAAGAGTGGCCCCAAGAGTCCTTCCAAACCAGGGTTATGCAAGTGCCATAGTTCCTCCCGAATTCGGGCGGGGAATTTTCAAATCACTAATGTTATGCTGACGCTTCTCGAACAAAGAGGGTATTTTACGGGCGCCTCCGACCAAATGCATACAAGCACTTGAAGGGGTTCGTAGATACTTGCTGGGGGAGTAAACAAACAAACGTGTCCGAGGATGCATTGAGATTGAGGCTTTTCCCGTTTTCTCTTCGGGGTAAAGTGCTATATTGGTTGGAAAGGTTACCAAATCATTCTATCACCACATGGGACGAATTGGCAGACAGATTCATTTCCAAGTTCTTTTCTCCAAGTCACATGGCAGCGCTCCGTGATGAAATTTTGGCTTTCAAACAAGAGCCAATGGAACCCTTGCACGAAATATGGGAGAGATTTAGAACTATGGTTAAAGAATGTCCAAATAATGATATGACTGATGTGATGATCCAACAAACATTCTATAGGGGCATTAACACAACCAACCAATGTATTGTGAATCAATTGGCGGGAGACAATTTTATGAAGCTTCCCTACAATGAAGCTTGTGATGTGTTAGATGAAATGGCCGACACTTCTTCGGCGTGGCAAAGTCGGGCAAACGTTCATCAAGGTAATCCTAATGTCATACATTTGCATAAGGAGTTGCATGATCACGGCCAAGCCATTGCCGAACTTACAACAACAATGAATCAATTGGCAAAGGCACAATTGCAACAAGTTCAAAACCCGCGCCAAGTCAATGCCATGGAAGGAGTGAATATGATAAAAAGAAGGCAAAGAGGGCAACAACCTCAAGGAAATTGTGACAACTATAATGATGGTAGTGACTATTCAAACGAGTGCTATGATGAGCAAAGTGAAGAATGTCAATATGTTAACAACTACCAAGGAAATAGAGGAAACCAAGGCAATCAACAATGGCATCCCCAAGGAAATTGGGCAATCAACAAGGAGACGGAAATTGGAATAACAACAATCAACAACAAAGTGGTGAAAATTGGAACGGGAATAATCAAAACAACAATTGGGGGAATCAAGGAAACAATAGTGGAAATTGGAATGGGAACAATAGATATTGGAACAACAACAATGGTCAAGGTAATCGGGGGCAAGGCTTTCAAAGGCCCTCGATATTTCAACAACCGAACAACCCGCCACCGTTTCAATCTCAAAGGTCTAGTTCTTCCGAAAGTGATATGGGGCGAATAGAGATGATGTTTGAGAAAATGATGAAAAAGAACCAAGATTCCGATGCTCAATTGGATTCTCACAACACATCTATTCGGAACTTAGAGGTGCAAATAGGACAAATTTCCCAATCCTTAAACACTCGCCCAAAGGGTGCCCTACCAAGTGACACGGTAGTAAACCCTAAGGGTGGACACAACAACCATATGATGGCGGTGACCACGCGAAGTGGACGAGGCGGTGATGTGCATGCCTCAAGAGAGAATCAAGTCATGGTTGATGAAGATGAGTTGCGTGATAATTATTTTCCTATGGGGGTTGATGATGTAGTGGAACCAAGTGCTAGAAATGAAGTGCGAATTGACATCATGAGGTTGAGGAGGAGACACAAGAGATCGTGAACCCGTCTAGGGAACACGTGATAGATATGCCCAAGCCGGAGGTGCCCAAAGCCAAGGCACCCTTGCCTAGGCCTCCTCCGCCCTATCCTTAACGGTTGGCCAAGCAAAACGGTGACAACAAATTTAAGAAATTCATTGAGATGATGAAGAGTTTGACTAGCGACGTGCCTTTGGTGGAGGCACTCGAGCAAATGCAAGGGTATGCAAAATTAATGAAGGATTTGGTTACAAAGAAGAGATCAATGAAGTGTGAGATAATCAAGATGACCCATCAAGTAAGCGCAATTGTACATTCCATGGCTCCAAAACTTGAGGACCCCGACGCATTCACTATTCCATGCACCATTGGAAGCACCGCTTTGCAAAAGCCCTTTGGGATTTGGGGGCGAGTATCAACTTAATGCCATATTCGGTTTTCAAGACTTTGGGGATTGGACAACCTCACCCGGCTTCAATGAGGCTCCAAATGGCAGATAGGTCAATGAAGGGGCCTTTGGGAATAATCGATGATGTCCTTGTCTGTTTGATAAATTCATCTTGCCGGCCGACTTTGTGATACTAGATTGTGAGGCGGACTTTGAAGTCCCAATCATCCTTGGAAGGCCTTTCTTAGCTACGGGGAAGGCTTTGGTAGATGTTGAGGCTGGAGAATTGACTTTCCGAGTTGGTGATGAAAAGGTGTTGTTTCATTTGTGCAAGTCTATGAGGCAACCAAATAGCACAGAGGTGTGCTCGTTTGTTGACATTGTCACAGCGGTGATAGTGGATGACACAAGCGCAATGATTAATGTTGAAGATCCACTTGAAGCGGTACTTTTGAACATGGAGGCTAATGATGATGCCGGTGTGAGTATGTAATTTTTGCCCAACATGCATTACTCCCAAAAATTTAAATAAAATGATATCTTTCATTATTCACAATTTTATGAATTTTTGTGACATTTTATGTTTGCATTTTGTTGGTGCATTTTAATTCATATGAAAAATATAAAAAATACACTTGGCACTTGCATTTAGGATTTAATTTTATATTTTTAACATTAATTAGCGGTTAAGTTGTTTTAGAACAAAATACAAAGAAAATAACAAAAATGATCCTTTTTGCATTTTTAGTTTAAATATGTCTTAGTTTGCATTTTAATTAGAAATTAATGGATAGGGAATTAGGAAATCTAATTTTTAGTGTTAATTTGTTTTTTTAGCATTTTAATAAATTAGAAAAAATATAAAAATACAAAATGAAAACAAAAAATAAACAAGAGAAATAAAAAGGAGAAAAACCAAAAGAAACCCAATTAAAGGGGGGGGGGGACTTATTGAATTGCCCAAGCCCAAACAAAACAAATCCCTGAAGACCTAAATCCTCCAAAATCTGGCCCAGCCCGCTCCCCTGACCCGGTCTGAACCCCTTCCCCACGGAAATAGCGTGCTCCCCTCCCCATTTTTGGATCCCAGTTATTTATCCTCTCCTTCTTCTCTATTCTCAGGGGAGATAAGATAGGCAAAAAAAATGATTCTCTGAAGGAGGACAAATCGAAGACCCCTTCCCCTTCCTCGATTTTCTCTTCGAAAAACCAAAAACCTTACACACCCATCTCTTTCTCCTTCACCTCACAGCAATCTATGGATTGGACTGACCGAAAATACACATATGAGAACACAGATACACACGAGCAGTGCCTCCCATCCGACTTTGCTTCTTCACCGTCTCAATTTCCGTTTCTTTGATTCGTAATTTCTGGTATGAAGCGACGGAAGTGTTGTTCATTACTATTCTGCCATTGTTAGATCTCTAGCTTTCTGCCATAGCTTTTCACATGATGCTGTTTGGAGTTTGATTTTGCTATTGCTGCTAAATGTTTGCTGATTAGTGGCTGATTTTCACACTTGATTTTCTTTGAACTTTATTTGGTTGTGGATCTCCTGTTCGATGTCAAGTTACTAGGTATGTAACTATACGTTTGTATTTTGTTGAGATGTTAATCAAAAATCTGAGTTACTTGTTAGTTCATTATTTGATATGAGATTTATCCACACTGAGTGGTCTAGTTGTGATGTGTTTGTCTCTGCATTATGAAGCTAATAATCTTGATTGTTGTCAATATGTTTTCAGCATTTGTTTGTTTGTGTGCTTGATATTTGAAATGCATTTGAATCCTACCCTCTTGAAAATCTTATTTTGATTATCGTTTGAGGCATGGTCAGTTATGAAATTGATGTGAAAGTTTGTGGAATTAGTTGAAGATGTGGTCTGGTTCGAATCACAGTTCTAGTGGAGAAACGAAAGAGTATTTGTTGAAGAATTCTTGTTGGCAAGTCAAAAGTTCTATCCATGATATTAGAGTTTTGTTTCTTCTGCGCCAAGGTTGTAGTTTTTGGTATTCATAGAAGGGAGTACCTAAACCAATGGGATTCTGGTCCATAATTTGTTTTAACATAAAGAATAAACAACAAACTGATCTGCCAGATGAGATTTACTTTGTTTGCAATGATGTTGGAGTCTTTGGGATTTGGAGTAATTGTGTTTACAACACGATTTGGCGGGACAGATTAATATGCCTCATGTATTAAAGCTTGTAATTAGCACGAAACTAGAATAAAAATAGAAGTTTTAAATTAGTAATAGGTGTGTATATTCAGATTCTAGATTCGGGGTTCAAAAAAAAAATGTACAATTTCAACTTTGAGATTTTCTGTTTGTAACTTTGGTTAGTCATTTAGATTAGTTGTCCAAGCCATGATGTAATTCCTACTATTAACCTCTCTTAGATAGGTTGGAAGCATGTAAATGAACGTACTATCCGTGTGTTGAATCCTTGTTCCCGTATTTAATTATAATAAACCATTGTTACTATGGGTACTGTTCCCGTAACATAGTTACGATGCCTAATTCCAAAATTCGGGGGTGCATTTCATGTAACCCGATTATAACAATTTCGAATAATAAAACCCTTTGGAATAAATTGAGGCGTGCCACGCCAAATAAAACCCCTAATTCCATGGCCCTCACAAAACTAGCTAGCTTTTATAGAAATCTTGAGGTGCGTCACGCCAAATAAAATTCATAAATTATGTGGCCCTCTTTAAACACTCATATTCAAATATTTAGAATTCGGGGCGTGCCGTTTAGCAAATTTCACGGCCCTCCGCAAAGTTAACAATGCATTAGTTGCTTTAAGCGCGTTATTTAATAATTTTACCTTCTTAAATACGGGTGTGTATTTCATGCAACCCAAATCCAAATCTCAACGGAGTCGAAATGTGTTAAAAACCATGGGTGCACTAGTGCGACGTGGTTCGAGGCGCATTTTCACGACGTTGCAATTCTTAAAATAAAAACAAAGTGGGTTACTAATAAAAGGCACATGAGGTAGAACATGTTTTGAAATCAGATAAAATCAAATACAACAGTTGAGTGACCGTGCTAGAACTACGGAATCCGGGAATGCCTAACACCTCCAGGGTTAACAGAATTCCTTACTCGAATTTCTGGTTCGCGGACTGTTAACAGAGTCATAGTTTCCTCGGTTCGGGATTCAACCGGTGACTTGGGACACCATTAATCTCCCAAGTGGTGACTCTAAATCTTAATAATAAATCCCGTTCCGATTGTCCTTTAATTGGAAAAACTCCTTTACGCCTTTGCGGGTGTAGTAGCGAAAAAAAAGATGTGACAGCCGGGAGAATTGAATGTGTAAATTCTTTGAATGGCATGGGCTCGTACTCTTGTGAGCCTAGAAAGTTATCATTGGACCTTGAGAATCAAAAAACTCCCCCAACCAAGCCATATATTGAGGAGCCATCGGTGTTGGAGTTGAAACCACTTCCTCCTCACCTCAGGTATGAATACTTGGGTCTTAATTTCACTTTACCTGTTATTCTTTCGTCTTGCTTAACTAACTTGCTGGTTGATGCCACTTTGGCGGTTCTACAAAAGCGCAAGCGGGCTATTCGATGGACCTTGGCGGGTATTCAGTGTATAAACCCCGTTTTTTGCATGCACAAGATAATATTGGAGGAGGATTCAAGGCCGTCTCTTGAACACCAAAGAAGATTAAATGAAGTTATGCAAGAGGTAGTGAAGAAGGAGTTTATCAAGTGGTTGGACGCCGGTGTGGTCTACCCAATCTCAGATAGTTCATGGACCTCTCCGGTCCAATGTGTGCCAAACGGTAGTTACTAATGCCAACAATGAATTTATTCCTACCTGGACGGTCACGGGTTGGAGAGTGTGCATGGATTATAGAAAGCTCAACAAGGTCACGAGAAAAATCATTTACCTCTACCATTTTTGGACCAAATGATTGATCGTTTAGCGGGCCGGACTTATTATTGCTTCCTTGATGGATACTCGGGGTACAACCAAATTTTCATTGTCCCGGAGGATCAGGAAAAGACAACCTTTACATGTCCGCATGACACATTCACTTTCTCAAGAATGCCATTTGGACTTTTTAATGCCCCGACGACCTTCCAAAGATGTATGATGGAAATCTTCACCGGCATGGTGGAGGATATTCTGGAGGTCTTCATGGACGATTTTAGCGTGGTGGGGACTCATTTTAAGGATGCCTAGTGAACTTGGACAAAGTATTGAAAAGATGTGAAGAAACCAATCTTGTACTAAACTGGGAGAAATGTCACTTCATGGTGCAAGAGGGTATTGTATTGGGGCACAAAATCTCAAGGCATGGAATTGAAGTCGATAAGGCGAAAATAGAGGTCATTTCAAGGCTCCCTCCCCCTACTTCTATCAAAGGGGTGAGGAGTTTTTTGGGCCACGTCGGGTTTTACCGGTGATTCATTAAAGACTTCTCAAAAATTGTGAACCCGCTTTGTAAATTATTGGAAAAGGATGCAAAGTTTGTCTTCGATGAGAGGTGTATGGAATATTTTGAGTTATTAAAACAAAAGTTGACCACTACTCCTATAATGACCACACCTAATTGGGAATTGCCTTTTGAACTTATGTGTGACGCGAGTGATGTCGCGGTAGGTGCGGTGCTTGGCCAAAGAATCAACAAGATGTTCCACCTGGTGTACTACTCAAGCAAGACGATGAATGAATCTCAAAGAAACTATACAGTCACCAAGAAGGAGTTGCTAGCTATTGTGTTCGCCATGGAAAAGTTCTGACCATACCTTATGGGGGCCAAGGTGATTATCCATACCGATCATGACGCCATTAGGTACTTGATGACCAAGAAAGATTCAAAGGCGAGGTTGATGAGATGGGTGCTACTTCTTCAGGAATTTGATCTAGAAATTGTGGACCAAAAATGAAGTGAAAATCAAGTGTCTGACCACTTGTCCCGCTTGGAGGAAGAGGGGAGGCCTTCCGATGGCCTTGAGATAAATGATGCTTTCCCGGATGAACAACTCCTTGCGGTGTCTATGCATAATATGTCGTGGTTTGCCGATGTGGCCAATTATATTGTGACCGGTATAGTCCCGTATGAGCTCTCTTCTAACCAAAGGAAGAAGCTCAAGCGGGATAGCTTGGATTACTATTGGGATGAGCCCTACTTGTTTAAAATTTGCACCGATGGTGTGATTCGCCGATGTGTCCAGGAAGAAGAACAATTGAGTATTTTGGAGGCTTGTCATTCCTCTCCTTAGTTGTGGTTTCTATTGGCCCTCCTTGTTTAAAGATGCCGGTGATTTTGTTAAGAGATGCGATGAATGTCAACGAGTCGGTGGGACTTCTAAGAGGGATGAGATGCCTCTCAACACAATTCTAGAGGTCGACATCTTCGATGTGTGGGGTATTGATTTTATGGAGCCTTTCATGAGCTCTTGTAGGAACACGTATATTTTGGTAGCGGTGGATTATGTGTCAAAGTGGGTCGAAGCCGTGGCTTTACCCAACAATGAGGCCTGCAGTGTGGTGGCATTCCTAAAAAAGTGTATCTTCAAAAGATTTGGCACCCCCGTGCTATCATTAGTGACGGGGGATATCATTTTTGCAACAAGGTTTTTGATTCATTGCTTGCCAAATATGGAGTAAATCACAAAGTGACCACCCCCTATCATCCTCAAGCCAGTGGTCAGGTGGAAGTTTCCAACCGAGAGATTAAGAGTATCTTGTCTAAAACTATCAATGCCAATAGGACCGATTGGTCGAAAAAATTGGAGGATGCTCTTTGGGCTTATAGGACTGCATACAAGACTCCAATTGGTATGTCTCCATATCGGTTGGTGTTTGGTAAGGCTTGTCATCTCCCGATGGAGTTAAAACACAAGGCTACGTGGGCAATGTAGAAGTTGAATTTAGAGTGGGATGTTGCCGTCAACCTTCGAGTGGAGCAATTGAATGAACTTGATGAGTTTAGATTTCATGCTTACTCCAGCTCGTCCTTGTATAAGGACAAGATGAAGTACCTTCACGAAGAGTATGCTCAGGGTAAAGAATTCAAGGTGGGCGACATGGTTCTTCTTTTCAATTCCCGATTAAGGTTATTTCCCGGGAAGCTCAAATCTAAATGGAGTGGTCCATTTGAAGTTGTTGGGGTGACCCCATTTGGTGCTATTTATCTTAAGAACAAAAATGGTGAAATTTTCCGAGTCAATGGGCACCGTGCCAAGCACTACTTGGGAAAGAATGATGACAGCCACGTTGTGGCACTTATTCGTTTGAAGTGATATGATGGTAAAATGCGTCGTGCCGCGATGTTAAATCAGGCGCTTCTTGGGAGGCAACCCATGTCTTTTTCTTTCTTCTTGATTTCTGTTGTAGAACAGTTTTGAGCTAATGGTTTGTGAGATGTTGCAGGGATTGTGTTGAATCAATGAAAAGCAACTATGCACAAAGTTACCCAGTTTCTGAAGTTGGCTAGTGCGGCCGCACCCTTACTCATGCGGTACGCACCAGCCAAGGCAAACCTTGCCAAGTCTCTAAAGTTGTTTAGTGTGGCCGTATCCCAAGATTGTGTGGTCCGCGCTGTACCGCGCAATCGTGTTCACATTGGTGCACCCATATCAAAATTGTTAACCTAAGAACTATAAGGTAAGTCCAGCACGGTCCGCGGTCGTGTTTACGCGGCCGCACTGGAAGGTAAGTTGGGGGCCCACGTCTTTTTTCTATAAATAGACCCCCAGGGCTTCATTGTAAACTTTTTGCCAACCCGACCTCTGAACCCTAATTTTGCACTCTTCATCTTGAGACTCTCGTTTGCATCATCAAGAGCATTTTTTCACTTCCCTGGTAACCTATTTCTCACATTAGTTTTTAATTAGTGTTAACTTCTTCATATTTCTCACCTTAGTGATAACTTCTTCATTTCTTTATTTTTGTTCTTCATTATTCATATTTAGGATAGTTTAGGTTGTTCTTTAATATGATGGGCATGTTATAAACGGATAGGGACAAGATTTGGCCTATTTTTGTAAACCCTAGTTGTCCCAATATTAATAGCCCAGCGCAGCCGCATGACTTGTTTGTGCGGCCCGTGCTAGTGAAGTTCAGAAAGTCCCCAAATGGAGTAGTTGCCCAGTGTGGCTGCATTACAAGTTTGTGCAGTGCACACTGTTCCCGCGCGACCGCATGACCTATTGGCGCAGCCCGCATGGGACATGATCAGAGAGTTGAAGCTCTTCATTATTGCACTGTGCGGCCGCATGCCCTGTTGGCGTGGTCTGCATGGGTCTTGTATGACTACATTATGTGCAACACTACTTCTTGATGCTCTACTTTATTCTGCATGCGATAACACTGTACTGGCCTATGCTAGCAATGTTAGAATCATTTGTGTGCAGAAAATGGTAAAACAAAGAGGACGAGAAGCCAAACAACCCGGTCGAGGTGAACCCTCCCGGGGAGGGAAAGCTAAGCTAAAGAAACTCACTCCCCAACCCAAGTTAAAGACAAGGAAACAAGTAGTGACTGATGAGGAGCAGTCAGGAGTGAGTACCTTCCCTCTCAGGAACTATCAGCTGAGTCGGGGCAAGCCCCCTCAATCCCAGCTTAAGATCCACAAGCTATACAATCTGAGTCGTCTGATGGCTCAGAGCGGGTAGCGAAAAATACTCCACCTCCCCCACAGCTTCAGAATCTGGGGAGAGTGTTGACAGTGATGAGGAGGTTCCGGTTAGTGGGGTACCCGAGGTTGGTGGTGTTGAACGAATGAGGAAGGCTGAAGTGTGGGAGGACCATTTTGTGAGTCAAGTGGCATTCCACAAATTCTGGGAAATGTGGGCCAAAAGACATCTCATCCACGAGAGGTGTATCATAACCAAGGACCTATTGCCACTCCTACCCAAAGTACATAAGCAATTTCAAATGAGAATCGGGTGGGACCATTTCAGTGACGGGTTGGTAGATGCAAACGAGTACATGGTCAAAGAGTTCTACACAAATGTTGCCTACACTAAAAAGAACTCCACTGTGACCAAAGTGAGAAACAAGAATGTGGTATTTTCAGGAAAAGCATTCAACGACTATTTGGGTTTCAAGGACGAAGACGAGAGCCAATATTTGGAGAAGTTGGCACTGAAAGAGGAGGTTCGCCTATGGTTAGCTGGGTTCTTAGCGCATCCAGGTGTTGTTCCGGATTGGATACAGGCTGGAGTGAAAATTCTTAGGAAGAATATAAATTTCGAGGCGAGAGGGTGGCTCACCTTTGTGTGTAATAGGTTGGATCCCACTTCTCATGACCAGTCCACCCCCCTTCCCCGAGCTGTGCTCATTGCTTCCATTATGGCGGGATTCCATATTAATGTGGGGAATGTTATGTACAGGGCAATCACCGCTATGGGGATTGACAGCTCGTGGAACTATCCTTACCCAAACACTCTGACCTTGTATTTTTCAGACTTGAAGGTGAAGAAAATGCATTATGATGTGAAAGTGGGCCCAATAGCTTCCTTCTCCTGGTTCAGTATTCAGGGTCCAGATAACCCGAAGGGGGGTAAGAAAAGCAACTCATCTACCTCTGCCCCGACCGGTCAGTCTGAGGAGCCGGTTGAGGTTGAGCCTTCTACAGTGTTTCCCTCCATTCCAGTTATATCTATCCCAGTTGATAGGCCATCCTCTTCTGCAGGCCATAGTTCTTCAGCTGCCCCTATAGTCCCTGTTTCCCGGACAAACCCATTGACAACCCAGCAGCTATCTATGACATTGGCCAGTTTGAACAACTGGATGTCCGTAGCGACATCTACGTTGTCCATATTAGCCACTTCAGTTGAGGCCCAGTCTACTCCGGCCACTGTCCAGGTTCTTCCGTCTATTAAGGAAATATTGCAGACACTCCTAGCCAACCAGAAGAAGATAATTGAGACTCAAACTGCCTTGACTGAGGCAATTAGGGCTCACAGCACAACTTTGGAGAAGTTGGCCCGGGAGCACAAAAAAATGAGGAAGTCCAGGGCATCAGAGGAGTCGGTAAAGGTACTACGAGCAGATGTGGACAAGCTAATGGCGGATCAGATGCCGTTAGACTTGTTATTCGGGGGACCCAACCCCCCCAGCAGTAGTTCCAGTATCTGAGCCACAGCAGGAGTGGGCACCTGAGCCGCTGAGGAAGAAGAGGAAGTTGCCCAACACCGAGGGAGTCGTGATTGAGTTGGCTGAGCTTCAGGGCACTCCCTCTGGTGATGTGCCAGATGTTCCATCGGTCCAGCAGCAGGATCCTATACCAGCTTCAGAGCAGCAGGCCGGAGGCCAGTCTGAGGTCCTCGCTACAAAGAGGAGCAGGGGACGACCGAAGACCCCATGCAGACAGATCAGGCTTGAGGAGCCACTCTATATCCTTTATCTCTGTTTTTGAGCTTATTTTGGTAGTTGGAATTGGGGACAATGCCAACTTTTATTCGTGGGGGTGCGCCCTACCATTTTGATTCTGATACACTGGATGACTGTATATATTTATTTTATTTCTAGTCTATGTTTTGGATTGTTTTGGACTCTTAAATAGTTGGCTTGTATATAACCTTTGACTTTGGCTACTTTTAGACTCTTATGTATATATTCACCTCGTTGTATATTCTACTCCCATTGTACATATTCATTTGATTTTTCTATTTTCGTTCAAATTTTTCATTTTTAGCTTAGTAGTGAGGCTCGTAGCCTTTTGTTTTGGTTTTGGTGTTTTCAATAAGCCCTTGGTTTTCTTAATGCCACGGTTCTTTCCAATGGTAGGGTTTTGTACGAACCGGGTGGCTCTTCCCAATGATAGATGGCATGACAACTTTCTTAAGGGTTTGAGTCCGTTTTTTATTTTTCTTCTTTTGATTTTCAATATTTCGTAGTTAAGGAGATCTCAGGCAAGTTTCACTTGGGCCTAACACATTTGCCTTTGATCCCATGGTCAAAGACATAATGTTGTGTTTAGGATGGTAAAAAATGGTGGCTTTGAGACTCTTGTGTTGACCAAACAATCATCATATGGTCGTGTGGGGCCATTGTGCGCTTGAATCATAACTAAGGTCGTTGTGGGCCCTCGACTCGATGTCTTTAGCAATGCTTGAGTATGTGTGGTAAGAATTCGAATTGTGAGTCTAAGTCCCAAACCGATGGTCTAGAACTTGCCCCGAATGTTTGTTGAGAAAATCCTAGGTAAAATTTGGCTTGAGAAGTGATTGTAGGCCCTCCTAGATCCGAAATGCTAAGATTGAACAATTCTATGACCTACCAATGAAATGATCCCTAGCTAACCCTTTGAGCCTTAAACCTTCTTCTTTCAAGAACAAAAGCTACAAGCATATACCCGTTCTTAATGATACCCTCTCTTGGCACACAAATCTTCCCGTGAGTAGATGGCAAATGTCTAAGTTTGGGGGAGGGAAACAAGATAGAAAACAATGTAGTAAAAGGTACAAAAGCAAAAGAAAAGGAAGGCAATGAAAAAGGAAGAAAAGACATGACAAAAAGAAAGACCAAAAATTTGAATAAGGTCAAAAAGGGGATTCAAAGAAAACAAAAGTGAAAAAGGTTGTGAAAAAAGTAGAAAAAGGAGAAATGTGTTGGATTGCATAAGAAAGATTGGCAGAGTGCCTCTCTAACCCCTTGAAAAGGAAGTGAGTGTGCCAAAACGAATCAAATGAAGTGCTTGAGGGAAGATTGAACCCACTTGAACAAATCATATCCTACCCTCACCCAAAAGCCTTTACAACGACTCCACAAAAAACCTTATATGATCTTGAGTTGAACGGAACCTACATTAGTGGATACTTACATAAGGGGCAAACATATGGTACCTAGAGCCGGACTTATCACCTTCTTTGTGAGAGAAATGAGCGAAAATTCCATCAACCTCGGTTTGTGGGTCATTACTCTAAAAGGTGAGGTTTGCTTAGGGAGAGTTGAGGATGTGTGAGTTTGGGTTCCACAATGACCAAGGTATTTGAGAAAAGCTCCTTGATGAAATGAGTCAACCCTTGATGCTCTTGTGTCACATTGATCCATAGCTCTTAAAAGCTTAAAATGTGATAATGACGTATTCGTATTGAGGGCAATTGTTAGTCCCAATTGATGCGTGATAAAGTTACTTTATGATAAGCTGGAATCGCTTGGATGTTTCCCTTTAAGGGGTGGGTCTTATTTTATTTGCTTGAGGACAAACAAAGGTTTAAGTTTGGGGAGTTGATAACTGTGATTTTAACACTTTTTATGCCCATACTTGCCTATGCTTTATGTATGAATTTCCATAAAATAGACCCAGAATGCTTACAAGTTGCGCTTGATTGCAGGTTCAAGCGACAAGATGACAAACGTCAAAAATCGATTCTAGACGGAGTGAAACCTGCTCAAGTGTCAAAAAACATTAAAGTAAGGACATTCAGAACTTGGTGCGGACTGCACCATCATGACATGCGGTCGCACCAAAGAGATTCAGAAAGTTGCCTTTTATCAATCATAAGCGACGCGGCCACGGTCAAGCTCACGCAGTCCGCGCCCAATCAATGCAGCCGCACTAACGGTTCACGCGGACCGCACCACAAGAGTTCGGAGATCATCACAAGTCATTCATGTGGCCGCACTACAAGTTCATGCGGTCTGCGCCAGTCATCACGCAACCGCATTCCATCATTGTGCGGTCCGCATCAACATCACCAGAGAGCAAGTTTCAGAAGTCAAGCAACCCAGTGCGGCCGCGTGCCAGCTTTGTGCGGTCCGAACTGACCCCGCAGGGGCATTTTTGTCCAGTTTTTCTAACCCACTATAAATAGAACATTTGCCATTTTTAGGTCAAGTTTTTACGATACGGAACAGTGGTTGCACTCGTGAGACATATGTTTTAGCCTATTTTGGCCATTTTAGCTTTATTTCATCATAGATTATTGTAGTTTTACATTAGCAATTAATTAATATGGTTGTTTCTTCTTCTATTTCTTCTATTTCTTCTTTAATTATGTCTAGCTAATCCCATTAGCTAGGGTTGTGGCTCAACCCTAGTGTGGGTAATTGATGGGTGTTGCTTCTTAATGATAGATTGATATTGGGAGTTCGTTATTTGGGTTAATTTTATGCTTTAATTAAGGATTGGTGGTTGCAAACATTGATTCTAGCTTAGTGGGTTTTGACTCTTCTTGAGAAAGAGAGTCTATGACCCCAAAATTGACCCAACAAGGAATTGGGATGGACCCATGAGAAATGGTAGTCCCAATTAACGGGTTAAACCTCGAGAGAGCAATCACCCTACTTGAACCCTAGTTGCCTGGTCTAATTGGCCTACCCAATTGGTCTCGAGAGAATCAATTGGGCAAAATCGCTCTCTCTACCGAGAGGTGTGAGAGTAGGTACAATTGTGCAATTGTTATAACATTGATCCCATATATGTTAATCTATTATTAGTAGTTTCTACCAGTTAGTTAACCACCTAGGTGATGCCATGACCCTAGTGCCTTTATCTATCTTAATTACAACTTAGAAAATATTTCTTTAGCATAATTTAGTCTTACCCTTAGTTGATAATAGTAGTTGATAAAAAGAAAACCCAAAAATGTTAGAAGTGCAATTAGAAGCACAAACGCATTCTTAGTCTATACAAATACGCAACTCCATTCCAAGCTCCTTGTGGAAGATCGACCCCGATATCACTATTCGGGTAAAAGTTTTAGCGCCCGCTCTTCCTATCATTGTGTAAGGTTGAGTTTACCGGAGATCATACCACTGTCTAGCGGATTGCTTCAAACCATACAAAGACTTCTTTAGTTGGCATACATGATCTTCTTTTCCCTCAGCTTGGAAACCTTCAGGCTGATCCACACAGATTGTCTCTTCTAGATCACCGTGTAAGAAAGCAGTTTTGACATCAAGCTGTTGAAGCTCCAAGTCAAATTGTGCAACAAATGTTAGTAGCACGTGAATTGAGCTATGCTTCACGACTGGAGAGAAAATCTCATTGTAGTCAATTCCCTCCTTCTGACTGAAATCTTTTGCAACTAATCTCGCCTTGAACCTAGCATCTTCCACTTCAGGAATTCCCTCTTTCTTTCCATAGACCCACTTGTATCCAACTGTCTTCTTCCCCTTTTGTCTTTTCACTAAGACCCATGTCTGATTCTTGTGAAAAGACTCCATCACTTCAGTCATGGCTAACCGCCATTGTACAACATCCTTGTAAGAAGTTGCTTCAATATACGAGGAGGGCTCCAGATCCTTAATCTCTTCTTATGCAGCTACGAACACATATGCAATCAAGTTTGCTTGATTTATAAGGCATTCCGGTTCTCGGGTCTGCCTTTTCTCCCTCCCCTTCACAATTGTGTATGGTTCATTAACAACACGTTCTTCAAGGCCTACATCTTCTGACTCATCTTTTACCTGAGTCTCTTGATACTTTTCCTTGGCAAGCTCCACCAGAAGCTCCACCTACTCGTCATTCTTATTTCCTGAAAACTCCCCAAAAACTTTACGGGGATCTATTATAGAGGATTCATTGAAGGTGATATCTCTACTAACTATAAATTTGAGTAAAGACAAACACCAAAGTTTGTACCCTTTTACTCCATCCACATACCCTATGAATATGGCCTTCTTAACTCTTGGTTCAAGCTTTCTTTCATTAACGTGATAATAAGCCGGACATCCAAATACCCATAAATATGAATAGTTAGAGGGTTCACCTGACCATACCTCATTCGGAGTCTTAAAGTCAATTGCCGATGTTGGAGATCAATTGACAATATGAGCAGCAGTGTGAACTGCTTCAGCCCAAAATACTTTAGACATTTTTGCTTGTAGGAGCATACAACGAGCCTTTTTAAGAAGAGTTCTGTTCATTCTCTCGGCAACTTCATTCTGCTGTGGGGTATGCCTAACAGTCATATGTCTTGAGATCCCATAAACCTTGCATAATTCATTAAACTCCAAGCCATTGTCTACGCGAAGATACTTGATTTTCTGCTCCATTTGATTTTCAACCAAAATCTTCCACTCTTTAAATGCTTCAAAAGCATCACTTTTTGCCTTCAAAAAATGTACCCAAACCTTTCGTGAGAAATCATCAATAAAAGTGAAAAGATACCTCTTTCCGCCCTTCGATGGAAGTTTAGAGGGACCCCATAAATCTAAATGGATGTAGTCTAGCACTCCTTTTGTCTTATGTTTGCCAGTGCTGAAGCTGACCTTCTTCTGCTTCCCTAGAACGCAGTGCTCACATAAGTCAAGTGTGATGATCTTCTCACCTTACAAAAGGTTACGATTGCTCAACATCTCCAGTCCACGTACGCTCATATGACCCAGTCTCATGTGCCATAGTCTTGCCTTGTCATCATTAGATAACTGCACTGTAGATGCATTTGCAGAGCCAACAATGGTGCTTCCGGCCAATGAGTAAAGGCCGTTCTCCATCTTGCCTTTCAGCATGACTAAAGAACCTTTAGTCACCTTCATAGTTCCTGCTTCGCTCATGTACCTGTATCCTTGTTCAACCAGAGTACTCAGGGAGATCAAATTCTTCTTTAGATCAAGAACATGACGAACTTGTGTAATAGTCCTCACGACTCCATCATGGCAGCGAATCCGAATTGAGCCAATGCTAACTATTGCACAAGTTGTATTATTGCCCATTACTATGGTTTCTACACTTTTCTCGCAGGTGATAAACCAATCTTTTCGGAATGTCATATACAGAGTACAAGCAGAATCTAACACCCATTTGTTTCCATAACTACTATTATTATTACACGATGTTGTTAGTACATAATCATTATCAAAATCATGTACATGTTCAACTGTAGATGCACTCACCTTTTCCTTGGACTTTGACATTGAGAAATCTCATTCAAAGTGCCCCATCTTGCCACAACCCCAACACTCTGTATTCTTCTTGTTCATACGAGACTTTGATCTGTGCTTTGATTTGCTCTTTCCCTGTTGGCTAGTCTGGCCTCTCACAAAGAGCCCACTTGCCTGGTCATCTCTATCTCTTTCAATGTGCCTCCGCACATCACTAGAGTTAAGTGCCTGCCGCACTTGCTCAAGCTTGATAGGCTCCTTGCTATATATCATTGAATTCTCAATATTACGATATTCTGAAGTCAATGAAAATAACAAAGCACATGAAAGCGTCTCCTCCTCCCTTTTAATTCCTGTAACCTGTAAGTCTATGGCAAGTTTATTGAATGCATCTAAATGATCTTGTAACGAAGTACCTGACCCCATCTTAAATGTGTGAAGACGCCGTTGTAACAACATTCTTATTGTCACTGATCGGTCTTAGTATAACCCTTCTAGCTTTTTCCATAACTGTTTGGCCGTCTCTTCGGTATCCGTACTCACTTCATAAAACATGTTAGATGCAAGGGATAGTTGGATTGCACTCAATGCATCTCCTTCAATATTATCCTTGTCGGGAGCTGATATATCCATATGATACTTTCCATCAATAGCATAGATTGAACCCTCCCTTCGCAATAACGCCATCATTTGGATCTTCCAGATATTGAAGTTGTTGCGTCCGTTGAATCTATCAATTTCAAACTTCATGGAACTCATCTTTGCTTGTTCTTCCTCCTTGGATCGTTAAAGAATCATGTCGCTCTGATACCAATTGTTAGCGGAAACCTAAAAGAAAGAACACAAGATTTAACGTGGTTCGGATCAAAATAATCCTACGTCCACCAGAGAACAGTTGCCTTTTTAATATTAACAAAGGAAGAGGAGATTTCCCAATTACACTTAAGAGAATTTCTCTCTTAACTCTTTACTCACTACAATGTGTTGTATTATTTTTGGGATAATTTCTACAAATGAAGGAGTGCATCTATTGATAGAGGTAAAGACCTCCTCTTGATGTCATTGGTAACATCAAACTACCTCCTCTTGATGTCATTGGTAATATCAAACTACCTCCTCTTGATGTCATTGGTAACATCAAACTACCTCCTCTTGATGTCATGGGTGACATCAAAGGAGGAAGCTTCCTCCTAGCATCCACACCAACTCTTTCCACCAACTCTTCCAATTGGCATACCATTGTTGACTAAACATAAACTAACATTTTCAATAGGCTTTTCTTTTTGGTTTCCTACCCGGTGTTTGGTACTCGCATTGGAGTTCGACCATATCCGGATTCACATCACGTAGGGTCCCTTGGGGTGGGGGAGGGGGAAGCGCTCCCTACCAAGGATTTTTCCATACCCATAACTCGAACCTGAGACCTCTGGTTAAGGGAAGAGCATTCCCATCCACTGCACCACAACCTTTGGTGGTGTTAATTTGGCTTTTGCTTCAAGAGATGTTCATGATGATGGAATTTCAAAGGGTAATAATCTTGTTATGTATTTCAGTTTATCTACCGAAGTGGTCATCAATGTAATTGGAGAAACAACTAGTACCCCATTTTGATCTTTTTGTTGTTTACCTTTTGGGGAAATAATCTATTTTATTTAAGTGCACAATAAATATTTTATTTTTCTCGACTAGTTCGATTTGATTTTATTATTCTATATGGTGCTCATCTTGTTAAGCAAGTTGATAGACATTTAAATGCCATAACTAATAGGTCTTCATAAATAAAACTAAGGTTAACAAACTGATTGAAAATAATTTCATTTATGTAGTCATAAATCCGTCAAAGATTTCGAGCATTTTATCCACGAGGAAATAAAATGCTCAAATTCGAGGTGATATCTTTCTGCCTCGGTTATAAAAAGGGGGAGGAATTTACGGGGGCTACCTATTAAACTTAAATTAATTACCCGATTTTACCTATTTGGATAGTAATTACTAAATATACCTATTCCATATAAAATTATTACCCATCTAATCATAAAGAAAGTTTCTAAAGACTTCAGGGGAACATATACCCAACCCACGCTTAATCTTCCTTGTTTCAATACAAAGTAAGAAACATTTTCATTTCTCTCTTCACCAATTTCCTCTCTTTATTCTTGCTTTTATTTTCATAAGTTAATTTTTTTTATCTAATAGACACTATTTTTATGATATTCACAAATTAAAATATTGACAAATTAATGGGTAAGGAATAGCATTATTTATTTAGTTATGTGATGATTTTGTGTATACAACAAAAGAGGTTTGCTCAATATGTTCAAATTACGATTCAATTAACTCACTACGTGCATGTAGTTTAATTTTCTTTTGTTGAATGAAATTATCTCCTATTGAATGCCTTTCATCGCCACAAAACACTATCTCCCTCCTCACAAATTTCATATTTTTTTCATAACTCTTTGTCCTTGTTCGAATCATTTTTCAAAATATGATTGTGATTTTGGTGCTTGGAATTTGATATTAAGCTTCCCAGGTCTGAATTTTGTGTGTATTTGAATATCCACCATTATAGGGTTTGAAACTATTAAATTTAAAAAATTTATTTTGAAGATTTATTATTTGATTAAAAGTGGGTGTTATTAAATATTACTTATAGTACCTTTTAGAATTGCATACTAAAATTTGATCGCAATTGGAGCTGATTTTAGGTGATTGAGATAGAATTATTCAGTTGAAAATCGAATAAAAATAAAGTTATCCAACAGTATACCGTTACAGTATACAAATATACTATAGGAGTATATAGCTATACTGCAACACTATACTATTATAGTTTACAAAACAGTATACGGCTAGAGTATACTAATATACTATAGGAGTATATAGTTATACTGCAACAATATACTATTATAGTATACAATATACTATAATAGTATACTTATTACCCGTAAATTCACTTGTCTTTTCCCTTTTAATTTATTTTTAGATTTTACCCAAGCGTGAGGGGTAAACTGAAAATGCAAAAAAAAAAAAAAATTATAGTATGCTATATGATGTAATTGTTATACTCTTACAATTAGGTCCTTTTAGAATTTTTAATTTTTTTTTAGAACTGATATTATTTCAGTTTAATAATTAAATTAATTTTTTTTTAACTTTTGCGTACAATTGTATACCCTGTTGGTATAGCTATATACTATGCCGGTATCATATGTTAGTTAATGTTTTTTTGGTTGTATTAACTATATTTAATTGGTACACGATTTAATTTTTCTTTAGTAATAATATAAAAAAAGAATAATAGAAAATAGTAAAAACAGTAAATGAAATTAGATTATGAAGAGAAAAAGAATATAAAAAAATAAAAGTTAAATAAAATTAGAAAAGGAAAAAAGAAAAAAAATGAGAGAAAAAAAAGGAGAAAAGAAAAAAAAAGAAAAAAGAAAAGAAAAGAAAAGAAGCATAGAAATAAAAAAGAATTGGAGAATAAAGAAAAAATTCCCCACAAAACCTACTATGGATAGGAAATGTAATTAGTTTATGGGTAGGAAAACAAATGGGTAGACAAGGGTAAATAATTTTATTTTTGTGGGTAACTGTGTCAAACTCAAATGGCACCCAAAGATGAGAGAAGAAGAGCTTATTGCATTCTCCGTTCCTTAGAGCAGTATAAAAAGTTTATATACATAAGTGAAAAACTATAGAATTAAATAATCTAAATAATAAAATTTTCATTGATGAATTACCAAGATTTGCAAATTTTACAATAGTTTATTATGAAATGCAAATTATTAAAGCCCAAGATTTTTTATCTATATTGATTTTGACAGAGAAATAGATGGTTGTAACCTAAATCGCCTTATTCAACAATTTAATATGCTACTAAAAAACGAAGAAGATTTTTGGAAACTTAAATCACGTATCCAAAACTTCCATAATGGTGACGCAAACACCAAGTTTTTTCATCTTAGTAATGTCCATCGTCGTCGGAAAAACCGCATTCTCGGACTCCATGACAATGTCGGTAAACAGATCTTGGACCCTACCCTTATAAATAACATTATCACAAACCATTTTGAATGGACATACACCACTGAACTTCTCCTCGCCTTAAAACAAACAACACTACATGCACCTCAAGCACTTACCCCAGAAATTTCTCTACATCTTAGTCGCCCGCTAACTGACGATGAAATATTCAGCGCCACACGCTCTTTTAAGACACTTAAAGCACCTGGTCTGGATGGATTCCATCCTATTTTTTTCCAAAAGCACTGGCCTCAAACCAAAGGAGACATTATATGCTTTTGTAAGGACATATTCTCCAACTCTCTTCTTCCGTCAGAAATTAATCAAACTTATATTTTATTAATTTCTAAGGTAAAAAATCTGGAACGCATCACTCAATACCGTCCCATCAACCTCTGCAATACCATTTATAAAACCATTACAAAAATTATTGTCAATCGCATTCGACCTTACCTACCCTCCTTAATTAGCCCTTACCAGAGTAGCTTCATTCCAAGCCGTCGAGCCATTGACAATGCAATTATTGTCCAAGAAGCAGTGCACTCTTTCAACAAACGCAAAGGAGCTGTAGGCCATATGCTGATCAAAATTGACCTAGAAAAAGCTTTTGACCGCCTTGAATGGTCCTTCATCCAATACTCCCTCGCTAGCCTTAACCTCCCACCATCCTTAATCACACTCATTATGAACTGCATATCCACATCCTCCATTTCCATTCTGGTAAACAGCAAACCCACAACTTTCTTTTCACCCTCAAGAGGTATCCGTCAGGGCAACCCGCTTTCCCCTTGTCTATTCATTATTTGCATGGAAACACTTGCTCGTTTTATTATACATGCTACAGAAGCTCACGAATGGGACCCTATTCGGCTTTCCCGCAATGGGCCCCCTATCTCTCATCTAATGTTTGCGGATGACCTAATTCTTTTTGCCAAAGCAGACATTAAAAACGGACCTAACATTCACTCCATCATCAACCGCTTTGGCATTCTCGCTAGCCAAAAAATCAACTACGCTAAATCAAAAATTATTTTTTCCCACAATACACCACAAAATACTCGCCAACGTATCTCTACTATTCTTGTCATGCGTACATTCTCCTATGTTGGTAAATATCTTGGACTACCCATCACCAACCTTCACCCCAAGAGTACCGACTACCAATATCTTCTTGATCGCATGCGCAATCGATTGCAAGGCTGGAAAACAAAGTTTCTCAGCATGGCGGGATGTACTACCCTTGTCCAATTTGTCCTGGCCTCCATTCCCACTTATGTTATGCAAAATAATCTTTTCCTTCCAAAAATTATTCGCCACATTGACCAAATTCAATGAAACTTCTTATGGGGCACTACTGCGGAAAAGAAACGCTTACATCTGGTCAACTGGCACCATGTTACCCTCCCCAAACGACAAAGTGGATTGGGTATTCAAAAAACTAAAGGTAAAAATATGCCACTTCTTATCAGTCTAGCATGGCGTTTTCGCACCTAGCGTAATACACTTTGGGCGCAAGTCCTTAACGCCAAATATAACCGCCAACACCACCACCACACCACTCTTACAACTAAAAACCATGCGTCATTCATCTGGAAGTCCTTAGTAAAAGGATATACTATTTCAACACACTCCATTAAATGGAAAATCGGCAACGGATCGCTCATCAATGTATGGACTGATACTTGGCTACCTAACAATTGCCCCATTCGAACCCTTATCCAAGGCCCCCTCACTTTCTCGAAATCAACTCTCGTCGTTAACTCCCTCCTTCAACAACGCCAATGGAATACCTTTCCACTCTCATTCTAGTTGCCCACCCATATCCTGCAATTAATACATAATACATATTTTCACCCATCTCTTAACCGACTTAATACACTCTCATAGGGGTTTTCCAAACTTGGATTCTCCACTGCATCCGCATATCAGCTTTATCTACACATCTCATTACCCCAACAACAATCCATCCCCGGCCTACCATGGCTCTGGAAACTTCACATTCCACCGAAGCTCAAAAACTTTCTCTAGCTTCTTCTACTACAACGTCTCCCAACAGCCTCCTTCCTCGCATCCATCAATATGCTTACCACCACAAACTGCCATTATTGCCACCACATACTTGAAACACTCACGTACCTCTTTTTCCAATGTCCGAATGCACATCGCGTATGGTCTTTATTCCACATTCTACCTCCAACTACAACTTTTTTGGCCTGGCTCAAGCCTTATTGTGCCACCCCACAGGAACCTTTCACCTATTATGGTATTGATGTTCCTGCATCACTCTTGGTTCCTTTTATCCTCTAGCATATTTGGAAAACCAGAAATGATAATCTCTTTAACAACCTCCGCAACCCAGTCAACACACCCAACATACTTTTTCATGTAATTGTATTCTACTCCTTATCTCCTATACAACCACTAGTCCCTTCTACTCATGTTCAACACATCAAATGGTTCCTTTAATCCCAACACACTACAAGCCTCAACTGGAGGAATAATCCGCAATCAACACGGATAATGGATTCGAGGCTTCACTATGCCAATCTGTTGCTCTACTGTGTTAGAAGCAGAACTCTGAACCCTCCTCTTAGGCCTCCAACTTGCGACTGATCTACTTCTCCTACCCTTAAAAATTGAAACAGATTCACAACAACTTATCTCTATGATACGCCATGGAAATGATACATACTTACATCTTATTTTTGATTGCAGGACTTTACTCCATCAGCTGCAAGCAGCCACACTTGACCACATCTACCGGGAGGCAACCGGTGTAGCTGACGCTCTCGCAAAATATGGCATGCTCCTAACTCCTTCCGAAGGCCAATTGCAGTGGAGCCCAATACACTTTATGTCTCCCCCACCCTTTACTTTAGATGCTTTCAATAAGGACATTTCAGACGTTATTGTACTACGATTGGTCCACCGTTGTAATAATATTACTACTTAGCTTTTTAATATAAATGTATCTTTTTTAGCAAAAAAAAAAACCTAAATCGCCTGTAAAAATGGCTAAAGGAGTGAACATGGCTGTAGTCGAGGACCTGTCCACGACGTGGCTTGTTTTTTTTTTAATTGAAGTGATAAGTCTCCGTACAAGGAACGACCTATTATTAAATAGACAGAAAAATAGGAATTTTTACCTTCCTATACCATATAGGAAACCTTATTGCCCTCAATGTTTAAGGTTTGATTTAATTAAATTTAGTGTACCAAATTACCAATTCTATACCATAGTGTGTTTTAAGAGTACAATTAATGCAGCATATATCACTCATTAATTCAAGGTACCAAAAATGGGCCCTTTTTTTTTTGTTCTGTATCTTTTAGCAGCTTCTATCCTTCGTTTACATTAAACATATTCCTGAATATATTCATTCTCCCTCCTTCTTTCACTATTTTCAACTTCCCCTTCACCGTTTCTGAAAATTTTGGCCCCAATTTCACTGCAAAATATCAAAATAGGAAAATATTTTTATTGTTTTTCAATAGCATCAGGCAGAACACCATTCAATGGATTGGAACCGACGCATAGATATTGCAACATTCTGCAGTCCACCAAAGAATTGAAGAATCGCAAATCACGTTCACTTGGTTCATTGACAAGTTGATTATCCCACAACAACAGATTTTTCAATTCACGTAGATTTCCCAAATTAGTAGGAATACCGCCTCCGAGATAGTTCCCGGATAGTTCTAATGTCTCAAGCTTGGAAGCATTTGTGATGTACGGAGGAATTTGTAGAAATATTATAGAGAAATTGTAGAATATTTTTTGCAGAAGATTTTGTAGAAGTTTTAGTCGTTTTGGATTTGTGAAAACAAAAAACAATGCATCTACAATCAGAATACAAATAATCTACAAAATATCTATAAAATATCTACAAACTGGATACATTAAATTTTAATATCCCAATTTCCATTTTAATTGTAGCACAATTGACATTTTCGATATAATTGCGTTTTTTGCAGAAGATTTGTAGAAGTTTTAGTTGTTTTTGATGTATGAAAACAGAAAACGAAGCACCTACAATTAGGTTACAAATAATCTACAATTTATCTACAAAATATCTATAAAATATCTATAAACTAGGTACATTAATTTTTTATATCCCAATTCCCATCCAATTGTAGAATAATTGTGATTTTTGACATAATTATATTTTTTCAGAAGATTTGTAGAAGTTTTAGCCGTTTTTTATTTGTGAAAACAGAAAATAAAACATCTACAATCAGAATACAAATAATCTACAATTTATCTATAATTTCTGCAATATGTTTTTTTTTTCTTCTTCTTCACCAAAACCAAGTCTAATCTTCACCAAAACCCCTCAAAATAAAGAAATAAACTCCAAACCATATTCCCGATTATTTTCAACAACACCCAATCCAAACAAATAATGATTTTTGAAAACCCAAATTTGAATTCAAAGCTTTCAAGCTTTTTAATGGCTATTAATGGTAAAAAATATCTGGAAGAATATTTACTTCCATAATGACTTCCTGATTTTTCGCAGGTGATTAAGGCTGAATTTTAATGTAGACTCAATCAATCGCAAGATTTTTTCCTGATTTTTAGCGCGTTAATTATGGAAGATTCTGTCCAATTAATCGTGTATTAAACAAATGGTACATAAATTGTAGTAAAAATGTGGACTAGGCGAGTAATTTAGATACTATGCACATTTTTGGTAATAATATTTTATATATGGTATAGATAAGAAAAAATCCCAAAAAAATATGATAGAAGAGTTTAGTACTTAATACTTATAGTTCACTTTGCAGTCTAAAAAAAGTAAACAGTTAATCCAGCTGGTTATTTATGCAAAGCTGGTTATTTATGTAAAGATCCTAATATTAGCAGGCCCAAAATCTATCGCAGCCCGCCCCGAATCATAGCAGTGAGATGATAATAATTATTTTAGCAAATATACTCTTAGAATTTTTATTTTATTTCGAAAATACCCTCGCTGTAAACATATAAAGTTTCTTGCACCAAGTTTGTTGCAACTCCAACTCCATTAACCGCCGAATTTCAGCCTCCATTGAACAATTTTCATTTTTCGGTTTCTTTGTGGTTGTAGATAAAGCTGTTTAAAAATGATAGCAGCTATTTCGTGGGTTCCCAAAGGGGTTGCAAAAGCAGTTCCAGCTGCGGCTGAGCCCCCTTCTAAAGAAGAAATTGAGGAGCTTTTGAAGAGTGGTCTCCTTGATAAAAGGCATTATTATTATTTATTTTTTCTTTCTTTTCTTTCTCCTGTGCCTCAAAGTAAATAAGTAAATGATGTTGACCGATTTAAGACCTAGTTTTTTTGGAATTTTGAACTGAACTTATACTATATCACAAGTGGGTTGCTCTAGTAGTAGCACCCGTCACGTGGTAAGTTCTTGGAAGTGGAGTAACCCCAATAGCAAGGTGGGAATCGGACCCAATACTTTCGACGCATAGCATAAATTTATGTATAAAAATTTCTCAATATTGCAACAAATGACAGGTCTGAACCTATAATTTTAAGAATACAATGGGTTCAATGCAAAAAAATTTAAAGATTGAACTTAGGAAATTTAAATCCTAAATCCGACTCTATTGTGTTGAGAGATGTGGTTGAAGTAAACTAGAGTTAGTTAACATTAGTTAGTTTACCTAAGCTAGTAGTTAGTTAGTTAAAATACAATTATAATTAATTGTATATATATAATATTAGAAATAGATAGTGTAGTAGTCGATACAATTGATATACTGGTTCATTCAATAAAAACAGTTACTCTTTTTCTTCTTCATCCTCTGCTCTGCTCAATCTCATCTCAGATCTGTGAAGCTTCTCAATCATGGAAGCTAACATACTGGCACCCAGGGACTAGCTTAGTTTCCACTATGACATATCGGTTTTTACGTGGAAAGCTGTTCCTACTTTTATTCTTAACTGTCAAATTTTAAATGGATTTTGATTTAGTTCATCTCCCTTTGCATGTGTTTGGCATGGTCAGACATTGAGCTTTACGGTTCGGGACTCAAAGACTTGTACTACCCAAGTAATGACATGGACCCGTATCTCAAGGATAAGGTTGTAGAATGACTATTTTGTTTCCCTCACGTTGGCTCCTTTGAAGTATTTACCATTTTACTTACTGCACGATAGTGACTCCGAGGAGGATGAGGACATGACAATAAAACCTGACGATTCTATTATAGTTTGTGCAAGCAATGATGATGATGTCAGTAATCTCGAGGCAAGTAAAACTTACTTCAGACTTAATTATACTTTCATCTGTATGCCCCTGGTAATTTCACTTGGCCACCTTTAATTTTGTTACGTTCATCCGTGCCAGCAGATCTGGATTTTGGAAGCTTTATCAGATGGTACTGTAAACATGTATGTATAAGATTTAGAGGAGAAAGAGCTCAAAGGATGGTTATATTGAATCTGATTACAAGCCTTAAATACATAAATTACAACAAATTAGAGCTAACTATCTGCTACAGGAGCTCCTATATAATAGGAACTAATATCTACTCCTAAAGATGCTCCAAATTATGAGGAGACTTATTCAAACTGTACCAATCAATAACAAGAGATAAAGAAGATAATATCCTATGACTTAGTCAAGATAACCATAAGATAAGATGGTTAATACACCCCCTCAAGTTAGGCATGGTGCAACAATGCCTAACTTGGAACGACACCTAGCAAAGGCTGGTTTAGGTAATGGCTTGGTAAATGTATCAGCAAGTTGATCACAAGCATGAGTATGCTTAACATGAACTTGATGAGCTTGAACTTGGTCTCGGACATATGCAAAATCTACAGCAGCATATTTCATGCGGGTATGAAATACTGGGTTGTGAGATAAATAAGAAACTCCAACATTATCACAGAAGATTGTTGGCGTCTTCTGAATGGTGACATGTAACTCACGGAGTAAGTTTCGCACCCAAGTGAGCTCCGAAAGTGCATTGGCCACTGATTTGTACTCTGCCTCGGTGGATGAGCGAGCCACAGCATGTTGCTTTCTTGATGACCAACTAACTGGATTTGGTCCAAAGAAAAGGATGTAACCTGATGTAGAGATTCTGTCATTCGGATCGCTTGCCAAGTCCGCATCAGCATACATATACAAATTAGAGTCAGAGCTGCGAAGGATGCGAAGTCCTGAACTCGCTGTTTCTTTGAGATACCGTAGTACTCTTTTAACCGCTTTCCAATGATTATCAGTCGGCACATGCATAAATTGCGACAATTTATTGACTGCATAAGAGATGTCAGGCCGAGTGATGGACAAATACTGCAACTTTCCAAGGGTGCGCCGGTAACGTGTGACATCAGTAGGTGGAGAACCATCACCTAGTCGAAGTGGTACACTGGAACACATGGGAGTAGAAATACCTTTGCAATTGTCCATATCCAATTCGGAAAGAATGTCCAGAATGTATTTTGATTGAGAAAGAATGAGACCATTTGATTCTTGCTTAACTTCAACACCCAAGAAGTAGTTTAGATAACCAAGATCTTTTCAATGAAAATCTTTCTGCCAAGGAACTAATGACAAATTTAATCACTTGTCGATGGTTTCCAGTGATTATGATGTCGTCGACATAGACAAGCACATAAATAGTTACAGCTAGATGCTTCCACACAAATAAAGAGGTGTCAGATTCTGTTTTAACAAAATGCATTTTCAACAGATGTTCACGCAGAGCATTATACCAAGCCCTGGGGGCTTGTTTGAGGCCATAAATAGCCTTCTTCAATTTGCAAACATGAGTCGGAAATTGCGTATTAATAAAACCTCGGGGTTGAGACATAAAAACTTCTTCATCCAATTTTCCTTGTAGGAAAGCATTATTGACATCAAGTTGATGGATTGGCCAATTGTGTTGCACAGCTATAGATAGCACCAACCTGACCGTTGTCGGTTTAACAACAGGACTGAATGTCTCATGAAAGTCTAAGCCAGGGCGCTGCGTGAACCCTTTAGCAACTAGACGAGCTTTGAAGCGGTCTATAGAACCATCTGCTTTCCTTTTGATCCGATACAACCATTTGCAGTCCACAACATTTTTGGACGGGTCTCGCGGTACCAGTTCCCAAGTCTGGTTTTTTATCAAAGCATCATACTCTACTTTCATTGCTTGTCTCCACTCTTCATGTTTATTGGCTTGGTTGAAAGTTACAGGAGTAGGAGCAAAATGAGTCAGAAAAGAGAGTTTGCTTTTTGGCTTGAAGATATTGTTCTGGGACCTAGTTATAATTCGGTTTGGTGGTGGTGGTGGTGGTGGAATCGGGGCAGCAGGTATTTCATGGGAGGGATCAATTTCTGATGGGTTTGTGGAAGTTGGAACTTGTGTGGGTGGAGGAGTGGCTTCTCTGGTGATCGGGAGTGGTTGTTGGGGTGGAATGTTGCTAGCTGTGGTTTTGCGTCTCTGATATGTGAGCAAAGGTTTATGTGTAGCAGTGTTGTGCGAAGAAGAAGATGCAGGGAGTTGTGAAGAAGAAGGAGCAGGGAGTTGTGAAGAAGAAAGGAGTTGCGTATTACCTGATGTCTCTGCAGCTGCTGGTACTTGGCCGGTGTTGTTAGAGTGAGCCTCGCTACTGGAATAAGTAGTATTCTTAGAGTTGGACTCTACGGGGAGTGGGATAAGTGATGGAATAGAGAGAGGAGGAGATTGAATTGTTGTTGGACTGTCCTCTAATTGAATTGTTGTTGGACTGTCCTCTTTGGAGTCAACAGTTTCCCAACCTAATTGTGAAGTGTTTTTTCGTAAATGGATGAACATCTTTCTGAAAGGAAATTCTTTTTCAAAAAACTGGACATCACGACTTATGAAAATTTTGGATTGGACTGGGTCAAAGCAGATATGAGCATGGTGCGTTTGAGAGATACCCAAGTACACACACGGGGTGGATCGGGGTTCAAGTTTATTTTTCGTATAAGGTTTGAGCCACGGGTAACAGAGACAACCAAAAATTCGTAGGGTAGTATAGTCAGGAGATCGACCAAATAATATTTGGTAGGGTGACTCATTATTTAGGATGGGAGTGGGAAGTCGATTAATAAGGTAGATAGCATAATGACAAGCAAAAGACCAGAGTTAAGGTGGTAAAGCTGCTTCATGAAGAAGGGTTTTAGCAGTTTCAAGAATATGGCGATGTCGACGTTCAGCTATGGCAACACGTTGTGGTGTATAGGGAGGTGAAATTAAGTGTTCAATGCCATGTTTCTGAAGATAGGGCTGAAGACCGATGAACTTACCACCTCCATCTGTATAAATTGAAGAAATTTTCTTTTTGAAGAAATTTTCTACTAAAGGGTGAAACTTGGTGAATATTGATGCAACCTCACTTTTATTTTTAAGGGTGTACAACCAAGTATATTTGGTGTATTGATCAACAAAAATGCAGTAATATAACTTTTTGTCGAGCGATAAAACGGGTGATGGTCCCCATAAATCACTAAAGACAATCTTGAGAGGAATATTACTGGACAAAGTGAGTCGTTGGAATAGCAAACGATGCGATTTATTCGACGAACAAGCATTACAAAATTCAAACTTTTCTTTGCTAGTAACGGGTAAAGAAATTTTTTTCAGAATAAGATTTAAAATTGTAGAGTGGGGATGACCCAATCGATAGTGCCAAAGTTGAAGTGGAGCTTTTGTGGAAGCAATGTGAATGGATGGTTTCTTGGATAGCAGACGTGGCCACTCATAGAGTCCATTTTTGTTCCGGCCTTGTACCAGCGGCTCCAGAGTATGCAGGTCCTTCACAACAAAAGTAAAAGGAAAAAATTCAATAGATGTGAGGTTATCTTGACAAAACTTAGCAACAGAGATGAGATTCTTTTTAATTGATGGAGCACAAAGTGTGTCAGAAAGCTTAAAAGCAGTTTTAGATACCTGAATTAGAGTTGAACCAGTGTGAGTAATGGGAATGGTTTTACCGTCACCCATGGATATTTCTTCAGTTTCGGTATACTCTTCAAGGTTGTGGGGCTCAGTAGTGACATGGTGAGTTGCACCAGAGTCTAGAACCCAAGAGTTTCCGGTCGATTGCAGGCTAGACACAAAGTTAGCCTGAGCTTCAAGATGATTGTGTGACTTGGAGCGACAAACATCTGCTGTGTGACCAAACTTTTGGCACAATTGACATTTGACAAATTGCTTAAATTGTCTCCTGTTTTGCTGATTATTGGAATTCCATTGTCGAGACTGAGGTGGTTTCGATGATTGATTGTTGAAACGAGGATTGTTCCTGTTGAATTGAGGAGGCGTGTTGGATTTCTGTGCAACAACAGCTGTGATCATGGAAGATGATTTTTCCAGATCTTGATGTTTGAGGAAAAACTCATGATCAGTGAGCTTGTGAAATAATTCTTCAAAGCTCAAAGAAGAGTCTCGTGCGCGTATCGCAGCAGAGATTTCACGGTACTCGGGGCCAAGACCACTTAGAATTTTGACAATTAGTTCATCGTCATTGACAGGTGAACCAGCAACTTTGAGAGCATTAGAGAGAGAACGAACCTCCTGTAAGTACTCTGCAACGATTTTAGAAGCCTTCTTGGTATTTTGCAATTGATCCCGCAAGCTAAAGATGCGAGTATGACTTTTGTTGGCGTAAGCCGTGTGAAGGAGTTCCCACGCTTTGTTAGCATATGGTGCTGTGGCAACAGTTGGGGCAATGGTAGGATCGACCGATGCCATCATTGCTTGTTGAATCAATTGATCCTGAGCAAACCAGATCTGATAATTGGGATTTGCAATAGTAAGATCATTTTGGGTAATAGTACAAGATGGAGCAGTTGTGGTTCCATCAAGATGACCCATGAGTTGATGCCCATTTAGTAGCATCACAAGTTGTGCTTTCCATGTTGGAAAATTGAGGTTACCTTGTAGTTTAATAGGTAATTGAGCAACAAGATTAAATTGTACCACATTAGTGGTGGCAGAGGTTGCTGGACGGCTGGCAGCAACAACATCACTAGAGTTGGTAACTGGAGCCGTAGATGAGAAAGCTTAAAGGAAATGAAATGGATCTAGCTCGGTGGAGCTTATTGAAGCTCTGATACCATATAAGATTTAGAGGAGAAAGAGCTCAAAGGATGATTATATTGAATCTGATTACAAGCCTTAAATACATAAATTACAACAAATTAGAGCTAACTATCTGCTACAGGAGCTCCTATATAATAGGAACTAATATCTACTCCTAAAGATGCTCCAAATTATGAGGAGACTTATTCAAACTGTACCAATCAATAACAAGAGATAAAGAAGATAATATCCTATGACTTAATCAAGATAACCATAAGATAAGATGGTTAATAGTATGTTCATCATGAGATTATTATTCCCATGGCTCGATTGCCCTATTAAAAGTGGCGAGGAGAAAGGTAATGTTCTGCTTGAAGTTGAGCTTGCTGCTTAAGTATTTTCTCTTAGTGGTTGTTGAACATATATAACTTTCAGAACAATTCTTTGACATCATTTTACTTCTTATATTTCACTTCGTTATATATGTTTTTCATTTCTTTTGTCCAGATAATAATTGTTTGGACATGCTTTAATCATTGACATCATTTTTGGCAAATGTTCATTAGCACTTTTTCTTCACTAAAAGCCACTCTTTAGTTGCTTTTGCACTAAAGTCCTTGGCATCGGCACTTTCCTGTGGTTCTTTACCTTGGTAGATTTCAATAATTTCAGAGGCTAAAGAAATTATGCTGCTCACTATGATATAGGAGTACTGCTTTTTTAAAATTAGTATTAAGCTAAGAGATTCATTTGCCATATAAGATGACCTTTTTATAAAAATGCTATGATAAATTCTATTTAAGTTGCATTTCTCTCACCCTGCTTAGCCCTTTCTCTTGATCTGTAGCGTTTGGCAGAATGGCAGCCACCAGCACTACGCACTTGTTTAGAAGGCAAACCTTTCAGAACCTTCCACAAACATTAATTTGCGATCGGGCTATATGCTCTTCCATTGTTTCACTCTTTTCTCCTCAGTATTTATTCTTTTCTTTTACCCATTTTACCACAGAAATTAGGCACAATGAATCTATTTGATGGAGTTTGATCTTAGATTTGTAAAAGTTGATCTTTGTATAATTGATGTTGTACTTCCTTTGCTCATGTTAATAAATGAGTTATATGTTGATAGGGAACTTCATAGCTGTGGGCTCAATGGAACTAGCAATTGAAATTTGGGACCTAGACATAGTAAGTGACTGCACACTGATCTTGTTGAACTCCTGACTCACTACTGATCGCATCCCTCTATCTTCATTCTTTGTAGTTGGATGAGGTGCAATCAGCTGCTTTATTAGGTGGAATCGCTGACGTAAAGAAAAAGGGGAAGAAGGTAATCTTTAATCCAATTTTCAATTGGGATGGTCTTGTATGCTAAGTCAACTTGTTCAGCTGAAATTAGTTTTATATGTTAAAGGTAGAACAAAATGTGGACTAGTTTCCTGGCTTCTCTGTTGAATAAAGTAGTAGGTTAATTTCAACACTTGGCCATCACTGATGGTCATTGTTAGGCTTTTATCTCTACTAGTCCCAACTTCCTTCTTATTTCATGCATGTAGGACTGTCATCTTCCACTTATTTATGATGCTGTTAATCAGTGGCGGAGCTAGAAATTTTACAAAGGGTGTTCAACGTTTAATATATATTTATAAATAGTAATTTTGGACTAATATATATAGTATAATTTTCAATATACTCGTATAATTTCCTGATGAAGGGTGTTACACTGAACACCCTTCACTCCATGTGGCTACGCTACTGCTGTTAATAAATTTCCTTCTCTCCTGTCCAAAGGAAACAAAGGAGGGCCGTGTATACCTCAACACCAATGTGGACCCTTTTTTTTTGCGGGATACCCTACTAAACTGCTAAGAGTTGACTGCGTATAATTCAACGATTGGTGTCTCCATGCTGCAGCGTAACTCATTAATGCATGGATTGTTGCGCATGCCCGATCTTCACAATAATACTGTATTTTCGCTCTTGATATTATGAGGTAGGAACTATCCATATTAGTAGTCTAAGAGGCTCTAATTGATGGCCATGTGAGCAACTTGAGGTGGTGATGTTCTTGATATTGTTAGGCTCTAATGTATTAAGAGGCTTGTCTGACTATTCAAGCAGCTAGTTGGAGCTGCAGTGTATTAGTTGTCGATTTCTGTTATCGGATGTCTTGAAGGGCTGGATTTCAGTTCAACTGACAGTTCTTGGTTAACTCACTCTCTGCGCCTCTGCTCTACACTATACATGCGATGCAGGGCAAGCGTATATGTGCCGAGGAGTCGATTATTGGCATTATTAGTTTCTATATTAAAAATTAAATTGACCAATTATATGGTTTGAAGAGAAACTACCTGTTTACCCATCAAAAGAAAAAAGAGAAACTACCTTTAAATAACCATTTTTTTGTTTTTCTGTCATGGCAGCAAATCCGGTCAATTTTGTGAGAGTTATTTAACACATACCATATACCAGTGTTCAAACCTCATCTTTAGAAAATGAAAGAAAAGGAATGATAGTTTGCATGGTGTATGGTCTTTACGATTTGATAATTCTGTGAGCCCAATACTTGCTTCTTATGCCCCATTTACCTAATTTTAAAAAAAAATTCTTTTTTTCTTGTAGAAAGCCATCAAATACAAAAAGGATAGCCACTCCGATTCAGTACTTGGTCTCGCTTGGAACAAGGAATATATGTATGGATTTCTGATTGATCAGTGTATGATGTTTGTGTTAGAGAGGTATAGTCAAAGTTCATATGTTGTCTTGTCCAACATTCTGCGCAGGAATATGCTTGCCAGTGCTAGTGCTGATCAATCAGTCAAGGTTTGGGATGTGAATACCAGCAGCTGTATTGTCACTATGAACGACCATACTGACAAGGTAGAATCTGAAATTTTGTAGCATGTTGTTTAAACATCATATTGTTTTGTATCAAGGACCGAAAAACCCCTGATACACTTATAGTCTTTTGTTATGTAGGAGATCTCTTCTGCATGTTAAAGTAAACAATATGCATTTGCTATTCTTTGAAATTCTATCTGATCGAAATTGAATAATTTATAAAACATTAATCAGCAGCTTGCTTACAAAATTATGAAAGAAGCAAATTCATCATCTTGCTCCGCTTTGTCAGGTTCAAGCAGTTGCATGGAATCCATTTGAATCAGCGGTTCTTCTGAGCGGGTCATTCGATCATACAGTTTGCTTGGTGATAAAGCTTTTCTCCTTCTTCCTTTTTGCCCCTTTTTTGTTTTGGAAAGCTAGGACTGTGGATTAGCTTCTAAGTTTAAGATGCTAATTCAACTTTCAACATGTCTTGCAGAAGGATGTGCGGTGTCCATCTGACAGTGGACTTAAATTTCCAGTTTCCGCTGACGTTGAAAGCTTGGCTTGGGATCCACATTCTGAGAAATCATTTGTGGTCAGTGCTTGCACTGTGTTTGTGACTTACCCAATCTATGTTTCAAGGCATTGTTTGTTTAGTATGCTACGTGATTAGATAGTACCTTTAATTCTGTTATGGAAATTGTTAGTGTGGACATTGTGAATAATTCTCTCAACTTGGGGCCATTAGTATGGTAACTAAATTAAGGATGGGATTATGTCTGTTGGTTAGGTAAATATACTATGGAATCAGGGGTGGAATGACATTGAAATTATGTGCATATTAGTTTTATCTATTTGCTTGCTGAATTTTTTGACGCTAAACTATTGGAAAATGTTTAAAAATACCCTTTTAATTCACCTATTGGGCTAAAAATACCCTTCATCCACTTTTTTGGTTCACTTATGCCCTTTGACCGTTAGGTGCTGAATTAAAAATATATTTTTTTTTTGTAAAACTTAAAAAAATATTTTATACAATATTTTCGCTTTTAAACTAATGCACCAGTAGTCCACTAATTTAGTAAAGTCTTCTTCTTTTATTTTTTTTTCCATTTTTTACAAAAAATATTTCGGTTTTTACAAAAAAATATTTTTTTTCATTTCTTTCAGTTTTTTTAAAGCATTTTTTTTTTTGTAAAAACTGATTTTTTTTTTAATAAAATATTTTCGGTTTTTAAAAACTGGAAAAAATATTTTCAATAAAATATATTCGTTTTTGAAATTTTTTTTTTCATTTTTTTTAGAAAAAACAAAAATATTTTTTCTTTAAGACAAACGAAAATAAAATGAAATGTTTTAAAAAAAATTGATTTTTTTTTTCAGAAACGAAAATATTTTGTTGAAAATATTTTTTTCAATTTTTAAAAAATGAAAATTTCTTATTAAAAACAATTTTTTCTGTTTTTACAATTTTTTTCTGTTTTTACAAAAAAACAATGCTTTAAAAAAATTGAAAAAAATAATATTTTTTTGTAAAAAGTGAATTGTTTTTTTGTAAAAACTGAAAAAAATAAAAATAAGAAGACTTTACTAAAATAGTGGACTATTGATGCATTAGTTTAAAAAAACGAAAATATTTTGCAGTTTTTTTTTTTAAGTTTTACAAAAAGAATAATAATAATTTTTAATTTGGCATTGACCTACCGGTCAAAGGACATATTTGAACCAAAAAAGTGGATGGAGGGATATTTTTAGCCCAATAGGTGGACGAAGGGTATTTTTAAGTATTTTTCAATAGTTTAGGGTCATTTTGAACCCTTTTCCGTTTATTTAATGCAGAAAAATAGAAGTATTTATCTGTCTCCTAGTTCCTATGGACTAAAATGAAAACAAAAACTAGATAAATTCAATCTGCCATGTACGTAATCTTTTCCCCTTGGACAAATCACTAAATTTCTGTTCCCTATAACTGTGTAAGACCTAAAAGTTTTTTTTATTGTTAGGATGAATGAATCTGTTTTAAAATCTGCTTGGAGATTTTAATCTGGATGTGTATTGGACATTAGGAATTGCTGACCAGAGTAGAGTTTCGTAAAACTCAGGTCAGCTTGGAGAACGGTACAGTTACTAGTTTTGATGCCCGTCTTGCTAGTTCTGATCCAACTTCCGCGACGAAGCCAATTTTCACTATCCATGCTCATGATAAGGCAGTATCGTCGATGTCTTTTAATCCTCTCCTACCAAATGTAAGCGAAATATTTTTTTAATACCCTCTACTTCGTGTTTCCTTTTAATATTTTCCTTACTTTCTTTCCCCGTGTATTTTGGGCAGCTTCTTGCAACTGGTTCCACAGACAAGATGGTACTTTCTTGCCGTCTCTGTTCGCTGCTTATTACCTAGTTTTGATTTATTCCGGGGGATGAGAGCTACTCCAATGGTTGTTAATTTAAATAATGTGCTGCAGGTTAAACTATGGGATTTGAGCAACAATCAACCTTCTTGTATTGCAACAAGGAATCCAAAATCTGTATGTGATTTGCAAATTTTTTGTGGTTGAATATTCATTTGATAAATATTTTTCTTTCAACCTTTTAGAACACAAGGATTTAGAGGGTTATACATTTTGATTGATGTACTATCATGATGACCACTTTGTTTTATTTTATTATCAGGGAGCTGTCTTCTCTGTTTCCTTCTCAGATGATTGCCCCTTTTTCTTGCTGTTGGTGGTTCTAAAGGGAAGTTGCAGGTAAGTTGTGTTCTCTTTGAAAGGATTAGAGCCCGTTTGGACGTTGGAATTTTTTTCGCTCTTTTCCGAAATTAGTGTTTGGCCATAAAATTTTCAAGTGAACAAGTTTTGAATTTTTCTAAAATTTGAAAAATTCCAAAAAGCTGTTTTTCAAAATTTACTCGGATTACTTACAAAACTTCAGAAACAACCCAAAATTATACATACATATATATATATATATATATTTTAACCGTGGTTTCTGGGCATCGCTTTGCGAACCCGACTAGCTGTACCCATCGGGTCCCGCTGTTTCAATGTGGGTGCACGGTTAGTTCCACGGGGCCCTGGAGACGCGGCCGGTTTGTAATGCCTCCAGTGGCCCTGCGGGGGCTCGAACTGGCGTCCTTGGGGACTTTGTCCTCGAGGCCAGTACCAGTTGAGCTACCCCTCAGGGTTATCCAAAATTATATTTATGTCCAAACACACAGTTTTTGGCAAAAATCATCCTTGAACTATAGCCCAAAACTAAGTTTCATCCTTGTGATATTCTAGTGAACGAAAAACATCCCTATACTATTAAAATTATGGCAAAAATCATCCTTCCGTTAATTTTTGTTAAAAAAACTAACAGCCACGTGGGTTTTCCCCTAAAGTTTCCACGTGGTTGTTAGTTTTTTTGACAAAAATTAACGGAAGGATGATTTTTGCCATAATTTTAATAGTATATGGATGTTTTTGTTGAAATGTGAAACATAATGAACTTGTTTCCATTAGTTCACATTAGTTTACATTTGTCTACATGTGTCTACATTAGTTCATGAACTAGACATTAAGTAAGTACATGCATTAGAGTGTGAATTTCTTTATGCATTGGTGTCATCCATGTACCTTGAATGAAGTGAGGTGTGGACTTAGTTATTGTGTTTACATATACACTAGGCTAGATGCATGAAAGAGTTCTCCTATAAATAGCTATGTAATCTAGCCATTTGATGTAAGCCAAGTTGAATAGAAATCCTCCTTTCCTCCATTTTTCTTCTTTGTGAGTTTTGAGTGTTCTTTTGTGTTGTCTTGCTCTCCCAAAATTTCTAACATTTGGTATCAGAGCACGGTGTGTTTGAGAGACAACCAAACTTGAAGAAAGATGACGAATAGTAATGGAACTCCATTCCAAGTTCCTATGCTCACAAAAGAAAACTATGGAAATTGGTGTATCCGGATGAAGGCCTTACTTGGTGCCTATGATGTTTGGGAACCGGTGGAAGTTGGAGGTGATGAAGGGGAAGATGATGCTGCCTTTAGAAAGAAGGATCAAAAGGCGCTCACTCTCATCCATCAAAGTTTGGATGACAAGATGTTTGAGAAGATTGCAAATGCAACCACCTCCAAGCAAGCATGGGAGATTCTTCAAACTTCCTTTAAAGGTTTGGATAAAGTGAAAAGAGTTCGTCTCCAAACCTTAAGAAGAGAGTTTGAATCATTGCATATGAAGGAATCCGAATCCGTTTCGGATTATATTTCAAGAGTTTTGGCTATTGTCAATCAAATGAAGAGATATGGTGAAGACTTGAGTGATGATAGGGTTGTTGGAAAAATACTACGATCCCTTGATTCAAAATTTAATTATATTGTTGTGGCTATTGAAGAGTCCAAAGACTTGGACACCATGACCATTGAAGAACTCACGGGTTCTTTGCAAGCACATGAAGAAAAGTTGAAGAAACTGAAAGAAGAATCGGTTGAACAAGCGTTGCAAGCAAAACTTTCTTTCAAGGAGAAAGATGAAAAGCGTGGCTCGCAACAAAGAGGTCGTGGACGTGGACAAGGCCGTGGTGGAAGAGGAAGAGGTGGTAGTCAACCACCTAGCAAAGAGAACAAAAGCCAAGACTATAACCAAGGAAGAGGCCGTGGAAGAGGTAGAGGATGGAGGCAAAGTCAAGGAAGGTATGATAAGTCTAATATTGAATGTTATACTTGTTATAAATTTGGTCATTTTTCCTGGGAATGCAAAAGTAATGTGGAAGAGAAAAATAATTTTGTGGAGAGCAAAAATGAAGATGGAGATGGCACTCTACTTCTTGCTTGCAAAGGAGAAGAAAGTGTAGAGAAAAATCAATGGTACCTTGACTCCGGTGCAAGTAGCCATATTTGTGGAAAGAAGAATTTATTTGTGGAGCTTGAAGAATTGAATGGTGGCAACATCACTTTTGGAGATTCTTCACGGGTTAAAATCAAAGGAAAAGGTACGATTTTAATTCGCTTGAAAGATGGTAGCCACCAATTAATTCCTAATGTTTTGTATGTACCGGAGATGAAAAGTAACATTTTAAGCTTGGGACAACTTTTGGAGAAAAATTATGATATTCATTTGAAGGATAAAAAGTTGTTTATGAGAGATGAAAATGGGAGATTGTTAGCCAAAGTTCCTATGGCTAATAATAAAATGTTTATTTTGAATCTTCAAAGTGATGTTCCAAGATGCTTGCTATCATGTGCCAAAGATTCATCTTGGCTTTGGCATATGAGATTTGGCCATGTGAATTTTGATAGTTTAAGGTTGATGAAGAAGGAGGCCATGGTGATTGGGTTGCCAACAATTGATCATCCGAGCCAACTTTGTGAAGGATGTCTCTTTGGAAAGCAAGCAAGAAAAAGCTTTCCTAAGGAGTCTTTGACTAGAGCTCGATGCCCATTGGAGTTGATTCACATGGATGTGTGCGGACCAATCAAGCCATCTTCACTTGGTAAAAGTAATTATTTTTTACTTTTCATTGATGATTTTTCTAGAAAAACTTGGGTTTATTTCTTGAAGGCAAAATCGGAGGTGTTTGAGATTTTCAAAAATTTCAAGAGCATGGTGGAGAAACAAAGTGGCTACCAAGTGAAGTCATTGCGGTCCGATAATGGTGGAGAATTCACTTCAAATGAATTCAAGGTTTTTTGTGAAAAGAATGGAATTCGTCATTTTTTGACAGTTCCAAGATCACCACAGCAAAATGGCGTCGTGGAAAGAAAGAACCGGACTATTCTCAACATGGCACGGAGTATGTTGAAGAGCAAAAATATGCCAAAGGAGTTTTGGGCTGAAGCAGTTGCTTGTGCGGTGTACTTGACAAATCGGTGTCACACCAAGAGTGTTCGTGACAAAACACCTCAAGAGGCTTGGAGTGGTTTCAAGCCAAAAGTTGCTCATTTGAGAGTTTTTGGGAGCATTGCTTATGCACATGTGCCGGATGAGAAGAGGTCCAAGCTTGATGATAAAAGTGAGAGGTATGTTTTCATTGGCTATGATCAAAATTCTAAAGGTTATAAATTATATAACCCAAGAAATGGCAAAGTCACCATAAGTAGAGATGTGGAATTTGATGAAGAGAATGCTTGGGAATGGAAAGCTAAAGAGCAAGATTACTCTTTTAGTCCTTTCTTTGAAGATGATGATGGAGAAGTTGTGGAGCAGCCTATCACACCACCAACACCGCCAACACAAAATCAAGAAGGAGATGAGTCAAGTGCAAGATCTTCAAGTGAGGTGCCTCGGAAGACTAGAAGTCTTCGTGACTTGTATGAGAATACAGAAGTGGTAAGAGATGATTTATATGTTTTTACTCACTTTTGTTTGTTGGTGGATAGTGAGCCTGTAACTTATGAGGATGCTGCCCAAAATATCAAATGGAGAGATGCCATGGATGAAGAAATCAAAGCAATCAAGAAGAATGATACTTGGGAGTTGGCCACACTTCCAAAAGGCAAAAGCACCATTGGTGTCAAATGGGTGTACAAGTTGAAGAAAAATTCCAAGGGAGGAGTGGAAAGGTATAAAGCAAGATTGGTTGCCAAGGGATACAAGCAAAAGGCCGGTATTGACTATGATGAAGTTTTTGCGCCGGTTGCTCGTTTGGAAACAATTCGTTTTATTATTTCTTTGGCAGCTCAAAATCAATGGAAGATTCATCAAATGGATGTCAAGTCGGCTTTCTTGAATGGTGTTTTGGAGGAAGAAGTGTATATTGATCAACCTTTGGGCTATAAGGTTGAAGGACATGAAGACAAAGTGCTAAAATTGAAGAAGGCACTTTATGGCTTGAAGCAAGCCCCACGGGCTTGGAATAGTAGAATTGACAAATATTTTCAAGCAAATGGTTTTTCAAAGTGTCCACATGAACATGCACTTTATGTCAAGATTGCTAAAAATGGTGACGTCTTACTTGTTTGCTTGTATGTAGATGATTTGATCTTTACAGGAAATAATCCAAAGATGTTTGAAGAATTCAAGGAGGCTATGGCAAGAGAGTTTGAGATGACGGACATTGGCTTAATGTCCTACTACCTTGGAATTAAAGTGCAACAAAGGGATGATGGAATTTTTATTTCTCAAGAAGAATATGCAAAGGAAATTCTCAAGAAGTTTGATATGGAGAATTGCAATCCAGTTAGCACCCCCGTTGAATGTGGAGTTAAAATATCCAAGCATGGAGATGGAGAAAAGGTCAATCCCACACTTTTCAAGAGTCTTGTTGGAAGCTTAAGGTACTTGACATGTACAAGGCCGGATATTCTTTTTGGTGTTGGACTTGTGAGTCGCTTTATGGAAGAGCCTACTACCTCCCATTTGAAGGTAACCAAAAGAATACTTCGGTACATCAAAGGTACACTTGATTATGGAATATTTTATTCATTTTCCAAGGACTCCAAACTTGTTGGATATTGTGATAGTGATTGGGCTGGTGATATTGATGATAGAAAGAGTACTACCGGGTTTGTTTTCTTTCTTGGAAATTCCGCATTTACATGGAATTCTAAGAAGCAACCAATTGTGACTTTGTCAACTTGTGAAGCGGAGTATGTGGCAGCTTGTTCTTGTGTGTGTCATGCAATTTGGCTAAGGAGCTTGTTCGAGGAACTTCACCAACCACAAGAAGATGCTACAAAGATTTTTGTTGACAACAGATCGGCTATTGAATTGGCCAAGAACCCGGTGTTTCATGAAAGAAGCAAGCATATTGATACGAGGTATCACTTTATTAGAGATTGCATATCTAATAAAGTTGTGGAGCTTGAGCATGTGAAGTCACAAGATCAAATTGCGGATATTTTCACCAAGCCGTTGAAGATTGAGCTTTTTCAAAAGCTAAGGATGGCACTTGGAGTGATGAAACAAGTTTAAGGGGGAATGTTGAAATGTGAAACATAATAAACTTGTTTCCATTAGTTCACATTAGTTTACATTTGTCTACATGTGTCTACATTAGTTCATGAACTAGACATTAAGTAAGTACATGCATTAGAGTGTGAATTTCTTTATGCATTGGTGTCATCCATGTACCTTGAATGAAGTGAGGTGTGGACTTAGTTATTGTGTTTACATATACACTAGGCTAGATGCATGAAATAGTTCTCCTATAAATAACTATGTAATCTAGCCATTTGATGTAAGCCAAGTTGAATAGAAATCCTCCTTTCCTCCATTTTTCTTCTTTGTGAGTTTTGAGTATTCTTTTGTGTTGTCTTGCTCTCCCAAAATTTCTAACAGTTTTTTGTTCACTAGGATATCACAAGGATGAACCTTAGCTTTGGGCTATAGTTCAAGGATGATTTTTGTCAAAAACTCTCCAAACACAACTCTAATTTTCAAATACCATTTTTTTCTTGAATTTTTTTGTTTTTACTTTTTTTTGGAATTTTACAATTCTTATGTCCAAATGCGCACTTAGTTTGTTGCAGTTTTAGTTTCTGTGGTTTTTAGGATGTAAATGACTGAGAATTTGTCTTTGCTTATCATTTGCAGCTATGGGATGTTTCTTCAGAAGACGCGGTGTTGAAGAGATATGGGAAATTTGTCGCGCAAAAAGGACCGTTGCCCAAATCATAATGTATATATAGTTTCTAAAATATTGGTTTTGAGTTATATAGTGAAAATATTAGCTAATCTGTCAATTTTGATTTGTGTTTTGGTAGGGTGGTTTTTGGCTCTCCTTATTTATTAATATGAGCATGGTTAATTTTTACTGTCGCTGCACATTACCGGGACAAAGGAAGGGAAAGAGTGGTGGAATCAAGATAGCAAATCATCTTCCCCTATGTATTTTGAGTTGAGATATCAGTTAAACATTCTAATGGCCTTTATAAAATGGTACAACAACTAAAAAAACCCCAGCTTAATCCCATGTGTGGTCTGGTAGAGTAGTGTGTATTGGTAGAGTAGTGTGTATGTAGCCTTACCTCTATCCTATAAAAACATACAGTGATGTTGTTTCCAAGAGACCCTAAACTTAGGCCTTTATAAAATGGCGTGTTTGTTTTTTGGATGCACCTACAACTTCTCATGCATGGGCGACCAGGGTCCATAAAGTCATGTGATATCTTTTCATCTGCTTCAGCATTGTTAGGTAGAGTTATTTTGTACTTGTGCTGGTGGGAAGTAGCAGGTTCCCAATGGTGTTGAGATGTAGTTGCTCGGGCCTACCATGTCGAGAAAAAGAAAGTTTGATGGACATGTAATTTGGTAGGGAAACGGTTAAATTGTTGTACCAAGAAAGCAATTTCATCGCCATTATTGCTGTTGCGATTATTGTCGTCTTTATTTGCAAATGACATTGTCTTTTTGCCTCTTTATTTACTTAAGTTTTGTCAGTGTAATTTGGTAGGGAATTTATTCTTTTTGTGATAAATCTTTCTGGTTACAAACATCTATGTTATGAAGTTAACAAATTCCTTGTCTGGTTGTGTCTCAGGTATGTTGATTTGTTTCTTTTTTCATTTTATAAATTATGATTTTCACGTTCACCCGTCTTCTTTACAATTTGTTGACTGCAAATGAGTAGATAAAGTGGCTATAAACTAGAGGGTTTGACCAATTTGAAAGATCAATACTGTAACATAATTTTGGACTGCTCACTCAAGTAAATAACTGTGAACCTATAATATCGGGATTTGAAGATCCACGTTCTATCAAGTTGAACTAACGCTGCTCTTTAATTACTTATTAGAATAGGTACAACTGAAAAAATGAGGATTCAGAGTCATTCCTTTGATTTGACTTTAAAGAGAATGTCAAAGCATAATTCTAATTTCAAACTATTGAAGCTCAGTAATTATTCTTGGGTCTAAGCTGTACATCTATGAGTTGGAAGGTCCAACCAATCAATTCTACGATACGTTGGTATAACTTTTTTGGTGAGCCAAAAGTGAAGAACTTTAGGTACGTAGGTAGTGCTTAATGTTAGAACTCATTGCATGAGCTTGAACGAGAGGTCTAGCTATGGAAGAAAATGAGCTGAAGAAGAGGAGGAAGAAAACTGTTTTCTGTATTTCTTTTTAATGTCACCTTGTATGTACAAATACATGTATCAACAATATATAATTATCTTCCACTAACTAATTAGTGGTCAACACTATTTCACTAACTACTATAACACCTATACATTTTTATTTACACTAATTGCTTCCTTTTCTACACTCCCCCTCAAGCTTGGTGGTGCAAAAATATTCAACAGACCTAGCTTGGATACTAAGTATTCATGTTGAGCTCTGGGCAACCCTTTGGTTAGCACATCTGCTAACTGGTTTTTAGTTCCCACATACTCTGTCTTGATTAGGCCCTGTTGAATCTTTTCTCTTATGAAATGACAATCGATTTCTATGTGTTTGGTCCTTTCATGAAAGACAGGATTAGCAGCTATCTGTATAGCAGCTTTACTATCAGTGAAGATAGTAGCTGGTAATTCACACATCATTCCAACATCTTTGAGCAATCCAAATATCCACACTAGCTCTGCCACAGTTGTTGCAATGCTTATGTATTCAGATTCTGCAGAGCTTCTAGAAATAGTGCTTTGCTTCTTTGACTTCCATGATATCAGTGAGTCTCCATATTTTATAAAGAAACCAGACACAGACTTTCTAATCAATGGACATGCAGCCCAATCTGCATCACAGAATACTGAGACACCACCTCTCTTCTGACTGGATAATAACACCCCTTGGCCAGGATGATTTTTAACATACTTCACTACCCTTAGTGTTGCCTCCATATGTGACTTCTTAGGAAGTTGCATAAATTGACTGAGAATTTGAACACTGAATGCAATATCTGTTCTTGACATTGTCAGATATAATAGTTTGCCCACAAGTCTTTGATAGCTAGTAACATCATTCAGTAGTGCATCATTCAAGGTCTTGGCTGTACCTGTGTATTCATCATACTGAATAGTAGTTAGTTTCAAATTCACCTCAAGTGGTGTAGTAGCAGGCTTGGCTGTACCTAGGCCAAGTTCAGACACAAGCTCTAACACATACTTCCTTTGATGCATCAAAATACCCTGTGAAGATCTTGCAAATTCTATTCCAAGGAAGTACTTTAACTCCCCTAGATCCTTCATCTTGAAAGTCTTCTGTAGTGTAGCTTTGATGTTTTCAACTAGTCTCAAGTCAGGCCCTGTGATAAGCATGTCATCTACATAGACCAATATGACCACAATACAATTACCAGTGCCTTGTACAAATAGGGAGTGATCATGTTGACTTTGCATAAAGCCAAGGCTGATTAGGGCCTCTGATAACTTGGCATTCCACTGCCTGGGAGCTTGTTTGAGACCATATAAGGATTTCAAGAGTCTGCAAACAGGCTTGCTCTCCCCCTGACTCTGAAATCCCCGAGGAAGAGTCATATAAATTTCATCTGACAAATTTCCTTGAAGAAAGGCATTGTACACATCCATTTGATGGATATGCCAGTGCTCAGAAGCTGCAACAGAAAGAATGGTTCTGACAGTAACCATTTTTACAACAGGGCTGAATGTTTCTTGATAATCAATACCCTCCTGCTGACTGTACCCCTTGGCTACCAACCTGGCTTTAAATCTCTCAACTTCCCCTGTAGCCTTGTACTTTACTTTGAAGATCCACTTGCAACCAATGGGCACTTTGTCTGGAGGAAGAGAGACAATCTCCCAAATATGGTTATCTTCTAATGCAGCAATCTCTGATTAGCTTCCACCCACCTAGGATCTTGAATAGCTTCAGCATAGGATGAAGGTTCCACAATAGATGAAAAAGCAGTAATGTAGGACTGATAAGAAGGTGACAAGGAGCTGTAGGAAACATAGTTGGCCAATGAATAAGGTGCATTAGAGGAAGAAGGTTTGGTGACAAAATCCTTAAGCCACAATGGAGGATGTTTAGCTCTTAAGGACCTTCTCAAAGGAGGACACGAATCAGTAGTAATGCTCAAGGGTGTAGGACTGCTCAAGGGTGTAGGACTTCTAGAAGATGAGGTAGAAGGAGATATAGAAGGAAATGAGGAAGAAGAAGTAGAAGAATTTATAGAAGGAGATGGACAAACAACTCTGGGCACTTCAGTACAGCTAGGTGGTGAAGGAAACAAGTTAAAAGGAAGAGAAGAAGTAGACAGAGGGGTTTGAAAGGGAAACACATTTTCCTGAAAAACAACATCTCTGTTGACAAAGAATTGTTGAGTAGATATATCCAAAAGGATATAGCCCTTTTGAGTATCTGAAAACCCCATGAGGACGGCGGGTTTAGCTCTAGGCATGAGCTTGTCTGTTTCCTGTACTTGCTTAGCAAAGCACAAGCATCCCAGTGTTCTTAGATGTCCTAGAAAAGGCTTTCTCTTGTACAACAATTCATAGGGTGAACATCCTTTTAACACTGAAGAAGGAAGTCTGTTAATCAGATAAGCTGCAGTGATGACACAATGACCCCAAAATCTGATAGGAATGTGAGCTTGAAATCTCAGAGCCCTGGTGACTTCCAGAAGATGTCTGTGCTTCCTTTCAGCTACTCCATTCTGCTGTAGAGTGTAGGCACAGGTGGTTTGATGGATTATACCAAGACTAGTGAAGACAGATTTGCAAACTGTATTCAGGAACTCAGAGCCATTATCAGATCTCACCATTTTGACTGTTTTGTTGAATTGAGTGCGAACAAAAGCAATGAATTGTGGTAGAACAACACACACATCAGACTTCAGTTTAAGTAAGAAAATCCAGGTCATTCTAGTGAAATCATCAACCACTGTAAGAAAATATCTATGACCATCAAAGGTAGCAGTTTTATATGGTCCCCAAACATCTAGATGAATGAGATCAAAAGCACTAGTACTTTTAATACTACTAAGAAGAAATGGTGATCTGGTTAGTTTGGCACAAGGGCATACACAACAATTGTTGATAGCAGTATTAATACTAGCTAGTTTGACAGGAAATAGTGTCTTCAAAACCATGATGGACACATGCCCAAGTCTTCTATGCCATAAAGCTATATTATTGAAACTTGCTGTAGAATCTGTAGATGTCTTAACAGCTGCTAGAGAAACTGCAATTAACTTTCTATTCCCATGTTGTTGAAGAAAGTACAAGCCATCTCTTTCTCTACCAATCCCCCTCACCCTGCCATTGAAGAGCTCCTGAAACACACAAAAGTCAGGATAGAAAGAAGCAAAACACTTTAGATCCCTTGTCATCTTTGATACTGACAGCAGGTTATACTTGAACTTTGGTACATAGAGTACTTCTTTTAGTGTATTGTTGTTTGATATCTGACTATCTCCAACATGAGTTACCTGTGTTACATCTCCATTAGGAAGGATAACTTTTCTAGGAATAAAGGGGGCAGTAACAGTAGTCTTATCTAACATATTGAGATTTGACACCATATGATTTGTTGCCCCTGTATCAATGACCCATTCTTGTGGACCATTGGAGGCTAGTAAAGCAATACTAGTACCTGCTGTATTAGCCTGAAATGTAGATGTAGAGCTGTTGTTGTTTGCTGAAGTAGAACTTGCTGTATTGCAGTTCAAAATTTGCAAAATCTGATCATACTGCTCCTTGGTAAAGGGAAAGTTACTAACTCCTCCATGTTGTGATTGCAACTCCATATTGGTAGTGTGATTGTTTTGTTGCAAAGGTTGAACAGACCTTGGTTGCATATTATTCATCTGGAAACCTGAGCTTAGCTGACCACTATGCTGTGTATAATGACTTGGTTCAACTGGTGAACTGTAGTTACTAGGTGATGAACTATACTCAGTCACTGCATTATAAGCACTAGCTCCCCCTTTCTTCTTGAACTTGTAATCAACTGGATAACCTACTATTTTGTAGCAATTCTCTTTGCTGTGACCTTTTAGTCTACAGAAGTCACAGTACAAGTTGAAATTCTTTCTGTGTTTTGATCTATTTTCAGGCTTAGAGCTGTACAATGCTGTAGATTCATAGTTACTGTTGGTGACATTAGGTCCAGCACCTAGGATACCTGCTGTTCCTACTACATTTCTTTGACTCTCTTCACTCATCAACATATCATAAGCTTGATTTACAGTAGGTACATGTTTCATCATCAAAATATGACTTCGAGCTTGTGAGTATGAATCATTCAATCCCATAAGAAATTGATATAACTTCTGTTTATGTAAGTGTTCAATAAATTTTTTGGTTTTAGGACAGTCACATCCAGGATGAGGAACTAAATCCTCAGTTTCATCCCATAGATCTTTAAGTTTAGAGTAATACACAGAAATAGAGGATATACCTTGACTTAGGGTTGCAATTTCCTTATGAAGATTATAGCACCTAGTATCATTGACTTTGTCAAATCGTTCTTGTAGATCCATCCACACGGTGTGTGCATTTGTTGCATAAGCAATTCCACTGATTAGGGTTGGTGCTACAGCATTCATTAGCCATGATAATACAATTGCATTGCATCTCTCCCACTGGTACCAGTATTTTTCTCGAAATTTTTCCTTCTTCCACCTTCCATCAACCATTCCGAGTTTATTTCGACCTAGAAGTGCAATTTTCATAGATCGATACCACAGCGAGAAATTATCTGTCCCTGTTAGTTGAAAGGAAATCAGAGAAATTCCACTTGTGTCAGTGGATGCCAGAAATAGAGGATGAGTAATTGGAACTGAAATTCCTTCTTCAAATTCATCCTCCGATGAGATCTGAGAGGTTGCAGTTGCAGTTGCAGGAGTTTCCTGTTCAAAATTGTCATTCGCCATTGATGACAACTCGAAGCTTTAGAACTGAGAGACGAACAAAGAAGAGATAGAGAAGAGTCAGAATTGGATTAGAATTGGATCGATTTGAGCTGAGATTCAGAGCTCGAGCTCTGATACCATGTTAGAACTCATTGCATGAGCTTGAACGAGAGGTCTAGCTATGGAAGAAAATGAGCTGAAGAAGAGGAGGAAGAAAACTGTTTTCTGTATTTCTTTTTAATGTCACCTTGTATGTACAAATACATGTATCAACAATATAGATACTAACTAATTAGTGGTCCCCACTATTTCACTAACTACTATAACACCTATACATTTTTATCTACACTAATTGCTTCCTTTTCTACACTTAAATACCCTGTTTGTATCTTCAGAAATTATAGTCCTTAAATTAATGAAAAAATAGGCACATTTGGTCTTCTTTTTGGTGTCCAATTAGGAACTTTATTCTATTCCTAGGACACATTATGACAATAACAAAGTAAACTAAAACATTGGGAATTATATAAGTGTTAATGTGCAATTATACTTCAAACATTATTAAATTTGTAAAACAAGTCGGGTGGTGGTTTGAGTTTTGGTGCAGAAGGTGTTCATTTCATCTGTCAAATACTTAAGTGTGTCTTAATCAAAATTTCATCTTTTTACAGGCTTGTAAGGAAAGAAATAGTTGCACCATTGGCATTTCCAATGCTGTATTTGGAGATCCATGTCGACACGTTGTGAAGAGTTTGGATACAACAACAACAACCCTATAGGATCCCACTAGCTAGTGGGGTCTGAGGAGGGTAAAGTTTACGCAAACTTTATCCCTAGCTTTGGTTGATGTATATGAAATGAAATGTCTTAACAGTTTCATTATCTATTGCTGATGAATATGAGCTACCAAGTTATGACTTAAAATAACAATCCAAATAGCTTTAGTATTGTGCAGGAGAGGAGTCATCAAGGTTTCAATTGAATTTGGATCTTTTCCTTAGATCATGAGGACTTTGTTATTACCAAGGGGTTGGGAAACAAGTTATCCCAGGATTAATTATTTCGGGATTAGTTATTTCAGAATTTTTTCCCACTCTCCATAGAGATAAAAAAATAACACTATAATTTAGCCTAATCAAAGGCAAATTTCTCTCTGTAAGATGTCGTGACGGCACCTAGTCTCTACGATTAGGTATGCCTCACAATTTGCGGAAAAGAATTGAAATACGACTAAACCTCAACATTTAATAGATAATATATAACTGAAAAGCTGCCGCTCGGCATATACAAGTAGAATCTACAACTCAGAGTTTAAACAACTCCCAAAACCAGGTAGTCACAAGCCACAAGCCCTAAGGAATGTACTAACTAACTCTATACATCAGTATCTCAGGGAAACATAGAAGAACAACATAAAGGATAGAGGGGGACTCCGAGATCAGCGGGCGCTGACAGATATAATTTGAAGTCTCCAAGCAACAACACGTACTCTACTAATATCGAGGCTGGTAGGATGTACCACGCTTCTGCACATCCCTTATCCATTGTCCTAAAGAATGAAACTTTTCTTTTATCTCACCTACATAATTTGGTGTTGGAAATTCTTGCGGATGACCGTGTTTAACTAACAAATAATCAAACACAAAGTAAATGGAGAAAGAAAAAATAACATAAGGTTTAACGAGGTTTGACCATGCGTATGTTTTGTAGCTTGTCTTTGAGGCTGAAGACTGTTGAATGATTATCTTTGGTTTTTAATTTATTTCAAGCTTTGGCAAAATGCCAATTAAATAAATACCAGCCTCTAACAATTACAAGCTACTAGCACATTCAAATAATACTTTAAATTCAAGCTTTCAACAAATGTGTTAACTGTTGCACAACTGTAATTTAAGTACACAAGCTAATTAAAATCCACTAAAGAATAGGACTTTAATCTTCTATTAACAGTTCTCACCTGTAAATTTCTGTCTCGGAAACATTTTTTTACTTTATCTAACTTCACGTCAAAGTATATGATTGTAGAATTTTAATCTAAAATCGGTCAAATCTTTGATCCAAAGACCAAAATATATACGACTTGAGACGTTAATCTCCAGAGAGTAGAAATCATGTGCTACTACTTGAAGCGGGAACTTGTTTTCTCTGTCCAACAATCGTTATAAAAAGATTAGATAACGTAAAATAAGTTATATATGACTCGGGTTTGCGCCACGTAAGATCCAAAGGTGGAAATGTTTTTATCAAATATATCCATGGTTGAAACTCGAGACATTATTTGGTTAAAGGTAAATAGATCCTACTCGTGATGAGTTTTATAAATTCGCCTTCGGTCTTTTGATATCACAATGTCTTCTGAATCTAGCCATGACCATCATTCTGATTGAGTTGCTTGCTCTTCCTCTTGTGCTTGCCGTTGGTTCTATGATAACATAAGCTATCCAAACATGTTGGATGTACAATACGATACACATACCCTATATATTCTTTAGTAATAAATTGTTGATGTTTAGGATTATAAATGGAAAGATGGCGATTCTCTGGTCCTCGAAAAATTAATTCACCAATCTCCGTGCAATACAAAAAGTAACTACTATATTTTACAAAATAATTCTGGCACACTTGTTGCACGCGGCAAATTTTCATTAACCATTTCCAACCGTCTTCTTCCATGATCCAGATGTCCAGTTCTAACTCTTTAGTCCATATGTTGTGGTTGGATTTCCTGCCATATAAACTAAGGTGACCTTTCAAAGTAGCCAACTGAAACAACTCATTATCGCCGACAAAATTTGGTGCTGAAAGCTCCTTCAATTTATTTGACTTGATATCAAAATATATGATTGAAGAAGCTCTACTTACATATTGGTCAAATTCTTGATCCACACACCAATATACACAATTCTCAACGCTAATTCCCTGACTGCATAAATATGACCACCAAACAACATACATATTTTTTCTTTTTAAGTTCTGACCTAAAAAAGGATAATTATTTAAAAGTTAAAAAATTCGCAAAATTTAATAGCTTTTTATATTATTTCAATATATCACAATAAATACTAAAAAAAGTAAAAGACAAGACTATATTTCATTCACTGAAAGTCAAAACTTAAAACAAACTATTCAAGAGAACGTT